>JAYJMB010014188.1:0-44420 GCA_036873735.1 Pouteria campechiana
TGTGATGTCTCAGTGTGTGGATTTTCAGTGAGGGTGAGTTTATGGGTAAATCTCGTTGAGGGGGAACTGATCAACGGTTCGGATCTAGCATAGGCATCAAGCTGTGCTCAACTGGAACGCATGGGTGTCGGCTGGCATTTCACCATACCCGAACTCGGATACGAATGAATGTAGCCTGATGGCCAGGAACAGATGGTTCCACGTGGACGGACGGGATCTCACACATATGGTTCCACTTATTTTCTACCTATATTGGTTAGTTACATGGGTTTTTTTGTGTCTTTCTTATCTAAATAAATCCCACTCATATGTGCAAGTGTATTATCATTATCATTTTGATGCTTGCCACGTGTGTAAAGTTAGCTCTATGGATCTAGGGCTGCAACTTAGGTGGGTAACATGGCCTTTTCTAGGTTTCGGGTCCACTTAAAACAAGATTCGGGTTTCGAATCCAATCCGAGTCGGTTTTGGTTTGAGAGTAAAACCGCCCGAATCGAATATTCCAAAACAACTAAACCCTAAGATATGTTGTACCGCCGCACTCCACAGCTCATCGCACGCCCTTACCAGAGAACGAGTGAGCAGTTCTTCCTCTTCCCTGGTCGGCCGCATCCGCTGCCCATCTCCAAATTTCTCAGCATTTCCTCGCTCAAACGGCCTTAGCTCTTTGCCTCCTCTCCCAAGCCATTCCGTCGAAGAAGAAGGACGTCTCCCTCACATCCGGAGACTGGCATTCTTTTTCTGGCGAACTATCCAACCTACACCCCGAACGGAGCCGAAAACGAGAAAGGGATGCTCGTTTCCTCTATTGATTGGAGAGACCTTGTTTCCGACTCGCCGAAACCCATTTTGGAAGCTGCGGCTGCTGCCAAATCTCACCGGCGACCGCTGCCAAATCGACCCATCCTCTGCTGGGGCTGCTGCCAAATCCCACCGGCGGCGACCGCTGCTGCGGTGGAAAAAAGCTGCGTGGTGGGTTTCACTTTGGCCGGAAATCGCAGCGCATCAAATCGGCGGTCCAAAATCCACTGACGAAGCTTTTGTTGCTTGATGAATTTTCTGGCCGTAATCTCGACCACTGCCGTAAGCAGCAGTTGACATCTAAAATGTTTCACCAAGTGCTTTGTAATCGCAATCAAGCCTAGAGAAATAATCTATTCAAATCATTCCATTGAATTTTTTTTATAGGCTCAGGTAAACGGAGTATAATCTGAATCAATCATTAGACTTAACACTATTCATTTAATTAAAATAATATACGTAGATCAATTAAGTGTTATTTGGACTTGTATTTTATTTTAATTTATAGTGTTATTTGGATTGGATTTGAAATTTTAGTTTGACCTTGAATGTGTAAATTTTAAATATGTGATAAATTATTTTTATTTAAATATTATTAAATGTTAAAATTGAATAGTTACTTTTTTATTTATTCATGTAACTCAAATTCTACCTTAAC
This sequence comes from Pouteria campechiana, assembly GCA_036873735.1. Lineage (NCBI taxonomy): Eukaryota > Viridiplantae > Streptophyta > Magnoliopsida > Ericales > Sapotaceae > Pouteria > Pouteria campechiana. Next base: position 1,460 of record JAYJMB010014188.1, read on the forward strand.
TCGACTTGCTGAATCTAGGTTTGGGTTTAGAATTTAAAATTAAGGTTGTGGTTTTAAACTTTTGGTTAGAATTAGTATTGATCTCAAACTCAACCTCAAATAAGTTGCACCCCTAAATTTTAGGGTATCCTTCTCATAAATTAGATCTCAGGTGTGGGAGTATATGATAATCATTGTCATAAAAAATAATTATTCACCTATGTGGGATCAATTACATCAATTATATTGTATATTTTTGTCGGATTGAATATCAGGTAGAGCTATAAGTGTATGAAAGAGCAAAAAACTATTTATAATGGTTCAAAAAATTGTTATAATTGGAAACTCAAATAGATCATATAAATAGAAACTCATAATAACCTTGAATGATTTAATACTCTTTTTTATATATTAGTTTACGGTAAAGATGGATTGATTTCATCATTGAAAATACAAGGATAAATACATATAAAATAAGAAGAATATAGAAAATTTAAAAAATACTTATAAAATATAGTCCTTTTTTATTTTTATTTTTTAACATTCTGAAGTTTTGATGAAGATAATTTTTAATTCTAAAAATGCAGTATATAGAGAAAAGTATGATAGTTCACTTTGATCCACTCAAAACGCACAGTCATGTAATCTGTATTGTATATTCCTTTTTCTTTTAACAATCCATAGCTTTTTATTAAGATGACTTTTAGTTTTATAATTGAGTATATAATGAAGAATTTTAATAGAAAATTCCAATATTGCCCGTCTCATAGAAATATGGCTTCTTATTTTTTTTAAAGTTACCGTGAAGGCGTGAACCATAGAGTTTCTGTTAGCGTGCGTTCCCTTCCCATAACGAGCCAATGGGCCTATGGACCAACAAGACGCCCTAAAAATCCAGCCTCGTTGAACGGAGGATTGGCCCAATGAATGCAGGGACGAATCAGTGTGGGCTATGGTGTGCACAAGCCCGTTTCAGCTTCCCCCTCCTTAACTCCATCCTTGCTCAAACCCTAGTGTCGAATGAAGTGGCTTGGGCTAAGCCTTGGTTAGCTTGGCTGATGTCTAGAGCTTGGAGGCAGGATATTTTAATTGGCATGATATTTACTTATCTTGACAATTTTACTCTTTCTTATTATTATTTATGTTTATATTTATTATATTGTATTCTTTCATTCAAAAAGTCAAATCTATTTCATCTTTTTTAATTTTAAATATAATTGTCTAGGCCAGCAACATACGACCCTTATCAGGATTTATACCGCAAACCATGGTTCATTATACACCTGCTTAAAGGGTTGGATATCTTGTAATTTACATTTATTTTTTATGTTGCAAAAGTTATTTTTTCTTTTTTTCCATTTATTTTTATTTACGTGTAGTTAAATAAAACCAATATGATACGAGAATACAACGCAATGGTTTGGCATTGCAATAATAGTATGAAAAATCATTATCAATTTATGGATGATTGTAATTTTTCTCTGGTCGCGCATGTGTTGCAGAGCTGGAAAGAATGAAAAATGTTGGTTGTAAACGCTAAAAATCATGGGAAACATTACAAAAGTTACGGCCGCATTCGCAATAGTAGGACTGCAGTCGTCAAAATGGTCGAGCGCATCTTGGATGCGTTTGTACACAAGTTTTCAAAGCCTTCCACTCAAATCTCTCACACTTATTTAATGTCAAATCTCTCACACTTATTTAATGTAACATTCATTTACATGCAATATAACTTAATTCCAACAAAGCATGCGTACGACATTCGGTCACCAGAGAAAAAAATCATGTTTATATGACTATTGGCCCATATTTTTATATGACTATATAAGATGGCGTTGAATTAAAAAAGTGTAGTCCACCTCATTGAACTAATACAGGCTTTCGTGCTGTACGTGAGCCTGTAACTCGTGGTGGGGTGCTCAAGTCAGACACAAATATTTTGGGCATCTTTCCAACATGGTGCACTATCCATCCCATCAAATGCAATCTAAGTACTATAATTAAATGCAGGAATCAACTCAGTAAAATTAATTTTATCAATTTTTTTAGTGTTTTCTCTTCACTTGAATTTATTATTTTATTTTGCTTAAATTAAAATCAACCATCTTATTTATTTTCATACAGTTAATTGGGGATACAAATATTATTTTAATTGAAAAGGATTGGGTGGAACATAGCAGCAAAAATTTTGTAATCCCAAATGATTTACTGCTTTTTTTTATGCACAATTTATCCGAATTTATACTTGAAATAATTTCTGGATCATAACTAAACATATGAAAATACGTAGAGTAGTTGACTTTGGTATAATAAGAACATCGTGGGAAGCCTAAGTAGGGAATTCCAACCAAAATTTTAATAAAATTAATTTCGCAGAAAGATTTTTATTATATACATGAGTAGAAAATCAATCTTTCTTGAAACAATTTGCAACTATTCAAGGATAACGAGGTTCAATTTGACTTAAAATAAAAAGATATAAATAGATAAGAAAAGTAGATGTGAAATATATAAAGAGCTTAAAAGATGAGAGGGTGACAAATAAATAAAGATAAAATAAATAAATTTAAGTAAGATAAATAAAGATAAAATCAATAAATTTAAGTAATATATATATTATTAAATAGTTGAAGATGAAGAAATTGATTGATGGACTATATCTTTGGTACTTATCATAGAAGGAGAGTATGTATGTAATATGCATTGCTGTTTGAAAGGGAAAATTACCATCCAACCGGGTTGCAGGTGAAACATAAAATAGGAAAAAATATAATTAGAAAATAGAAAATGGTGAGAAAATAGAGACAGAGGGAGAGAGAGAAGGTTGAGACTTGAGACGACGAAACAAGGTGGTCAGTTGGTTTTCCTGTCGCCGTAGCGCTGTAAAACCCTAGCGATCCAAATCCCATTTCTTCCCCACTTAAAATCCCCGCCCAAACGCTCTTCCGATCCGATCGTGATTCAAACCTTCTCACCTTTGTCTCCTTCCCTCCCTTTTCTGCTTCTCCGTATATTCGAATCCAAAGCCTTTTTCTCAATCTACCCCCTTTCGCATCTCCCTGCAGCTACAAATAGGCGGACGGAACGACACAACCCCCGGAGAAAGAGGAAGCTTTCTTGTTTTACTTCCTTTTTAGGTCTTTTCGATATCTCCTGCTGATGAGAATCTGAGGCGAGTGAGTTTCGACGCTTCGATCAACGCTGGCGGATTTCAAGGTCCGGTGATGGCGGATCCGCCTGGTTTCCGCTTCCGTTTCAGATTCCCGTGCGGCGTCGGAGAGGAGGAGGAAGTTGGAGGAGTTGAATCGAGGTTAGGGTTAGGGATAGTACGGCGCGCGGATCCGCTGGGCCGGGAAGTATGCTGAACGTGCTGCGGGTGCACCTCCCGTCCGACATTCCAATCGTAGGCTGCGAGCTTACGCCGTACGTGCTTCTGCGGCGCTCTGATAACTCCATCAGCGCTGAAGATGTGCCAGAGTCTGCGCCTGTAGATGGTGTCTTCTTGAGATATAAGTGGTTTGTGCTCTGCTCGTTACTTTTGCAATTTGAATTTTTGTTGTTTGTTTTGCTCAAAATTCGAGTCATTGGATGTGTCGAATTCGGAAGATTGGGTTCCTTCATTTCGCAATGTTTTTATTTAATCGTATATTGTGTCTCAAATGATTGATTGGTGTTTTCAATGCGATAAAGTTTATTACTTTTCTATTGTTTTTAGGTTGTGTCATTATGCTTCTTGGAAGCGTTGTTTTGTGTTCTCACTTTTCCACTTCTGTTATTAGCTATCTATTTGTAAACTCCATTTGCAAAACGATGCTTGCACCTTGCAGTTGATTCTGTGTTAAGAATATGTAGTTCCTTATCTTCTTTGGATTACCAGTGGTCCTGGATTGCTTGTGTATGTGGGGTATTTGTTGAAGTTTTGTAGTAAGTGGGTGAAGTATGAAAGTGGGAACAGTAAGAATATAACAGTATGAAAGCGCCCAAAATCCAAGCAATGTTAAAACTGTCCACATCCACTCTTTGGTAATCATATTGAAAAATCTAACCGGGAAACAAAGTGATCTCGAATGGTTCCTGGTTTTGTCCAGTTCGAAACCTTTGAAATGTAGCCCAAACTAATTTTCTTTTGAGGTAAAAACTACCCTTTCTTGGTCCATGCTCACCCAAAGCACAATTAGGTCAGTTCAAATTTGAAGTTTTTTTTTTTTTTTAAATTCAATTTGTAGTTCATTGATGAAGGTATGTTTTTCATGCTTTTTGGCGTAGAGAGTTTTTTTTGGGATAAATAATCATAATTCACATATGTAAAAATGTATATAAAAGGAAGAAGATGTTTTGTCATTGTCAAAATCTAGATGGGTTAATATTCAAAGTTTGAAAGTTTAATGGATTTGTGGATGAACTAGGCAGAATCAGATTTCAAAATTTGCTCTCTAACCTGAACAAATTGCACTGTGATTTGGCCCATTCCAATTAAGTCACAATTCAAAGCCACTTCATGCAATTTAAGTAACTATGGCTTAGTCGGTATAAAATTCTTGATTTTAAGAGTGAGATGTAAAATTCTACCTTATTTGCACTGGGAGAATAGAGGATTGTGCTGGAGTATCAAGTTTTATAAGAATCTTGCTTTTGTGCAAAATTTCTCTTGCCATTATCTGCAGTAGCATTGATATTCCAAGTATAGAGTGACATTTCTGAAAATTATACAAGGTAAGTTTTGTACTGGTAAGCAGTACTCTACATTTCTTCTAAAAGCCTTGTCATGTTTAGTTGTTGTTCATTCAGATGGAAGTTACTTAAGTGTGAGAATGCTTTTATCTATCAGCAATCTCATTGGGTTGTTCAAATATAATGTTCAGATGGAAGTCACTTAAGTGCGAGAATGCTTTTATCTATCAGCAATCTCATTGGGTTGTTCAAATATAATGGTTTAATGGTATTGTTTAAATTTTTATCAATAATTTTTCTTTTTCCTTTTTACTCTTTTGCAGGTATCGCATACAAAGTGACCGGAAAATTGCTATCTGCAGTGTACATCCCTCTGAACAAGCAACTTTGCAGTGCCTAGGGTGCATCAAGGCAAAAATTCCTGTTGCTAAGAGTTATCATTGCTCTCCCAGATGCTTTTCTGATGCATGGCAGCATCATCGTGCTTTACATGATAGGGCAACTAGTGCTGTAAATGACAGTGGTACAGAGGAAGAAGAATTATTTGGGCGTTTTGGTAGTTCAGGATCTGGAGTAATCAATGCGGGATTATCTGGTTCAACATCAACAATAGGACAGAGCCCAAGTTTGAATAATGGTTCCACACCGTCATATCCACCAGCCATTCCTGAAAGGAGTGGTGGTGGTGAAACATGGTTTGAAGTTGGACGATCAAAAACATATACTCCAACTGCTGATGATATTGGTCACGTTTTGAAGTTCGAATGTGGAGCAGTAGATTCAGAAACAAGAATACCTGTTGGGCCTGTTAGCACCCTGACAACCTCTCGTGTCATTCCTGCTCCCTCCCCTACTCCCAGATGCTTGATTCCAGTGACTGGGATGGATATGATGGGACATTTGGATTCAGATGGCCGCATTTCATCTTCTGGAACATTCACAGTTCTCTCATACAATATTCTTGCAGACGTCTATGCTACAAGTGAATTATACAGTTATTGCCCATCTTGGGCCCTATCATGGACCTATCGCAGGCAAAATTTATTACGAGAAATTGTTGGTTATCATGCTGACATTCTGTGTCTTCAAGAGGTAGAACATCACATATTGAGCTTTTCTTGTTGGCTGTTCGAGTTGCGTGGGGGTAGAATGTTTTATCCTTTTATGTGACAAGATTTGTGTAACAAATTGTATATCATGCGTAGGATGCCAGTTTCAGACTAGAAATGCCCATTGCTTGTGATAGCCCCTTTCCTTCTCCTTTCCACGTGACCTATGTTATTAGTTGATTTCATTTATTTGTATTTTTGGAGTCTAATTTACTGATGTCCTGCAAAATTCTGCATTTCCATCTCTACCGTTGTGAGCCCAAGTTGGCCGGCAAAAAGCTTATAATCATCAATACATCACATATATTGCTATGTATTCGTGAATCTTGCACCACTAAAGTTGAGTTAACAGTATATATGGTCAATCCTGCTGTATTCTACTGTGTAGTTGTGGAACTAATTTGGGGTTCATGCCATTCATTGTCACCCGAGCCTCTAAGGATAATTGGTTCTTGTACTAAAAAACACTTAATCTTGATGCTTTGAGTCCTTGCCTTTGAAAGATAAAATTTTTGCCTTAGCTCCCGAGCACTTCTTCTATGCTGGAAGAATTCTCCAAATGATATTTGCCCCAGCATGCTGCTAAAGAATGCTGTATCAGTAATGGCATTTGCATTACTCACAAAGCGAACTTAAGTTTGGTATCGGCCTTTTCCTTGCAGGTTCAGAGTGATCATTTTGAGGAGTTTTTTGCTCCTGAACTTGATAAACATGGCTATCAAGCTCTGTACAAGAAAAAGACGACAGAGGTTGGTTTTTAAGATTGTCGTTTTTAAAAATTCATGGTTTTCTCAAATTTTCTTATTTTTTTTTTCCAATTTTCCTGAGTTGCAGGTTTACAATGGAACTCCATTTGCCGTTGATGGTTGTGCTACATTTTTCCGCAGAGATAGATTCTCGCATGTCAAAAAATATGAGGTGTGAATATATTTTGCAGCTTAGCCATGAATTTTCATCATTGTTTCTTATCATCAATAGTTTATTTTTTAAATGCAGGTTGAATTTAATAAGGCTGCGCAGTCTCTGACTGAGGCTGTAGTTCCACCCTTGCAGAAGAAAGCTGCTTTGCATCGTCTACTTAAGGTTACTCAGTTGGATTAGTTTCTTGGTTTGTGTGCTAATGTATTTTGATCCGTATTTGACTGTTCCATTTCTTTTTATAGGACAATGTTGCATTAATTGCAGTTTTAGAAGCAAAATTCAGTAACCATGGAGTTGATGCTCCAGGAAGACGACAGCTTCTTTGTGTGGTGAGAAACTAAATATTGTTTGCTTTTTTCTTTCTTGTTATTTTATTTTTCTCTTTGTCAATTTTTGATACATCTATCCAGTGAACTGATAATAAGGATTCAAGATAACCAGAAAGTCACTTGGAAGCCCTTTTTATTGCACCTGGACTCAAAGTCCCTGACCATATTACCTAGAAATCTGTTTCTTGATACATCACATCTAAAAATGTTCGCCTAGAATCTTTTTACCAGTAAAATCAATGTTCATAACATATTCTTGCAAAGTTCAAGCTCTTCTTGACAAGTTACACTGGAAGGTGCTTTTGTATTTTATCACCAAGATGATGTCATGCAACATCAATTGACATCTGACTTTTTGTGATTGTAAGCATGATTTGTCATAGGATCTTGTCATATTCGGTGCTTTAAGATTTTAATTGAAGGAGTTGATTAGGTTTAAAGAAAAATGAGTTTAGGATTATATTTTTTTGATCTTTTTTGCATCTTTCTATAAATTGCCAACTATTTGCTGCCTACTGTAACAGATGCAAATAATTTTTTGATTAGTTCCACCAATTGACTTAGTGCAACTTCTTGGGTCCAAAATGATAACTGAGGGAAATCAAATCCAACCATCATGCTTGGAATAGTCTATTTAATTAGAATACTTGAATTACTTTGATTAGAGACTTGTGTGAGTTACACTGCTACACCATTTAAAAAAGTATAAATTTGTGTAAAATACAAAATTCATTTATCGATTCATATAAGTATTAAAATGTTATAAAATTTCATAGACATTTAAATGTGAGGAATATTTCAAAAGCTATGAATGTTGTCTTACACAGTTGTGGGTCCTTTAAGCAACCAAACAATTTTAATGGGTCCATATTTATCCTCAAATATTGTTGATTTTGTCCTCACATGAGTCTTTGAACAAGATGATATTTAGCTTACTAGCTAAGCAAGTGATGTTAAGATCGATGACCCAATTGAATTTCATCAAATCATTAGTGGACTTGAAATAGTAAGGTTGCAGTGCATCACTCAGTGAAACTGGTTGCATTGAACCAAAACTCATGTGAATATTCTATTTTTTGCACGCACTACATCTTTGGCATCTAACTTTGATTTCGTGAATGGAAACATACAGGCAAATACGCATGTAAATGTGCAGCCAGAACTCAAAGATGTTAAATTATGGCAGGTTCTTATTCAGGCGTCATTCACTTTTATTAAGCTTTCATGGCATGCTTGCGTGCCTAGACATTCGACAAAATTTTTCCTATGATTATAACTTTTTTGGCTCAGGTGCATACTCTTTTAAAAGGTTTGGAGAAAATAGCAGTGAGCGCAGACATCCCAATGCTTGTTTGCGGGGATTTTAATTCTGTGCCTGGAAGGTTCAACCTTTATCCTGATATGCTGTAGTATTGAATCTCGAAGTTCTGGTAACATAAGTTCCAACTCTTGATGCTCATTGAGATTCTCTAAATTTTATTGCAGTGCTCCTCATGCACTTCTGGCAATGGGGAAGGTGGATCAATTGCATCCTGACTTAGCAGTAGACCCTCTTGCAATTTTACGTCCTGCAAACAAGCTAACTCATCAGCTTCCATTGGTAACACTTCATTGTCAACTGTTTTCTTTTGAGCATCCCACTATTTCTATATTTGTTTTGACATTCACATGTTACAGGTAAGTGCATACTCATCCTTTGCAAGGATGGGGGGAGGTGGAATTGGTTTAGAACAACAGAGGAGGAGGATGGACCCAGGAACTAATGAACCATTATTCACAAACTGCACGAGAGATTTCATTGGCACACTTGATTACATTTTTTATACAGGTGAAATCCCTCCCTCCCTCTCTCTCTGTCTCTCTCTCTCTCTCTCTCTCTCTCTCTCTCTCTCTCTCTCTCTCTCTCTCTCTCTCTCTCTCTCTCTCTCTCTCTGAGAGAAGTTACAGATATTGATAAATGAATAAGAGAAGTTAAAGATATTGATTAATGTAGAAGTTTAAGATATTGATAAATGGATAATTTTGTTATTGTATTGTTCGTGTTTTCAGCGGATTCTTTGACAGTTGAGTCATTACTGGAACTCTTGGATGAGGAGAGCTTGCGCAAAGACACAGCACTTCCTTCTCCTGAGTGGTCCTCTGATCACATAGCTCTTTTGGCAGAATTCCGCTGCAAGTCTGGAACAAGACGTTGATGCTACTGGGTAAGCAATTGATCTCTCTAAGAATTTCCTTTTAGCTCTGAAGCTCCGATGTGCTGTAGTTTTTCAAGAGTAATTCTGAAGCAGTTTCTTGACTTGTCTCATTCAGAGTCAATATGAATTTTCTGTTCTTCATGTTCTTTGTTGGTCCTTTAGTTGCTCCCAAGTTGTGCCACTTCAAAGCTTCTATCCTTCTAACTGCAAATTTTTTGACCTCGTCCGCTAAGTCACTGGGATGTTGGTCTTTTGAGTTTTGGTGTTTGCTTACAATGTAGTTTGTGGTAGAAGGAATATTATCTGCTGCTAGTATAATTGTCTATTCATGACTTTTTGAGTTTCGCATCAACATTTACCTTTGAAAAGAAATTCTTCTTTCAGGGTCAAATCCCTGGAATTTTTTTATTATGAGTTTTATCCCACAACCATTATTGGGTGATCATTTTCTCTAGCTAGAATGGCCTGGCATCTTTTGGAATAGGAACTATCTTTGTGCTTTCTGGAAGTTGGTCAAGTTCATAGAGCCTGGAGTATGCACTCAAAGGCTACCGATGGTTTACTTTGTTCCACTAGTTGATTCTGATCTCAGTTTTGTGATATACCTATCTTCTGTTACTTAACATGACTGAATGTAGCTGGTCTAGGGAGAGGATATTCCATTTTGCCCATTGACTTCACCAGCTTCTTGGAACATTACTTGCAATCTATGTGCAGTTGTAAACCATGTTGGGCTGGCTGTTTTTTTCCCCCCTTTTCCAGTGTTTATTTGGCTTTTGGAGGCTTGTATTCATCTCTGAAGATGCTGTAAAACATAAAAACCTTATAGAGGTTGGCAGCCTGCAATTTAACACCTTGGATTATTCTTATCATTTAAACCTTGGTGCAGCTGCATGGATTCACACAGCATGAGCAGCTATTGAAGTTCTCCTGTGTTTGTAGAGGAAAAAGCAATTTTCCCTGGGAAATTAAGTTGTCCTACCTCTTGATGTAGCATATACTTATCCCATTAACCTTACTTTCCTCCATAATTACGTAGCTTTCTCACTGAAAAGTATCTATTTGATATTTATTAACTTTCTGCTGGACATCATCTTTTAAGATGTTTACAACGTCTCAAAGAAAACTTTCATTTTCCTAAGCAAAAACATTTCAGCTGGGTTTGGGTAAAGTGAAATAGCTAGTTAAATGTAAGCAATAAATTGATGTGACATTCATCTACTTTACATACTCCTGACGTAGTTTTTCCTTGTCATTACTTCAATTTCTTTTATTGTGCCCTATCTATTGTGTTTTTTTTTCATTGTATGGCTAACATCATTCCTTATCCTACTAGCATCCTTTACATTTCCATTTTCTTTTCTTCTTTTGCATTTACCAGCATTGAATTCCAAACACACATGAAGACAATTATGTAATGGAGGATCCTCATCACCATTTGGAGGCCAAGTCTTCGATGTGGAATACCCTGAATTTTTACTATCAATGTTTTTGCTGCACAATGAGGAACTGGGTGTAACTGTCCTATTGTGTTTTTATTGACTGGATGATATCTTAGACCGCTATCTGTGTTGAAATATTCATTATTGCTTGACCATCTCTATAAATGCTACATTGTAGGACCCACCCCTTAGTTGAGCTGATTGTAATGTTGGATGAAAAGATGATGGTGGAGGATGGCTCTTTCGAGGTGCAGGGAAGAGGTAGATCATGCTCTCCTTGTTTTCTTTCCCTGGTCTTTACTTCTGGAGTGCATTGATCTATTTGTAATATGTCGCCTTTTGTCTCATAGAAAAATGTTGAAAATGTCCTTGTTTAAATTTTCAAGCTATTTATGCTTGTCTTTTATTGAAATATAATTTTTTTGTTTTTCACAATGTCTTACTGCATCATTTGCATTAGATCATTTCCTTTTTACTTCCCAAAAATTAGAATAGACATTAATTTTGCAAGTGTGCAGCTGAAAGTTGGCATAGGCTGTGCCGGCATCACATAATCATACACAGAAGTGGGAAAAGAGAGAAAAAGAAAAGAGTGATCATTATACACATCTTGGGTTTTCAGGGATTGTCTTGTTCAAGGATTTTTTCTCACTGGCATTTTGGGGACCGGATCTAGTACAGCATTGAAGGGCTGCCAACATCTCCAAATCTGAAAATACTTTGCAGCTGTTTATAGATTTTACGGGTTGAGGCAAGTGATTCTTAGAGGCAGATAATTGCCCTCATACTGGAAATCTTGCCTTGGATTTTGGCAATGGCTATAACTACATGCTATGCTTATAAGTTGCTCCATTCGTAGTTTAAAAAAATTGGATGGATCATGGATGTAATTGGCAGTGGGCCACCTGATCACTTTATTAAAGGGCTTATGATCCATCCGATACTTAATGACAACAAGATGGATGACCACAACAACAATAACAGTAACGGTGCGAGGGTTTCAAGGAAGAGTGCTACAAGCTCATGGCTCATCATCATCTTTTAGGTTGGAACAACTTCCATACACTGACGCTAGTTGCAGATTCACAGCCAAAACTCAGGTTGCTTTCTCTGTGGTCCTCTTGCTTTGGGCACACCATCCATGGGGAGATTTGGTGTCAACCATGCGCCAACTATTGCCATGGTATTAACTTTAATATTTTTTCAGCTAACCATTGGAAAGTGATGCAGGTTCCCTACTTATCGAAAACATAAACTTCCTCCTAACTACGATTGCACTGTACTTAGCCTTTTGTGCTCATTGAACATCATCTAAGCATTCATTTGATGGGTCCATCGGTGATAAGCACCATTGATTAGAACTAAGATTATGATGTGTTGCCCTTCCCTCGACTTTAGCTCTGCTAGGTATATGTTAGGGATTTTCCTCAAATGGTTTGATTAAACCCAAAATTACTGTTGTCTATGTTTGATAATATTTTTAAGATGATAGATCTTTCAAAAAAATTAATTTTTTTTTATAAATGTTATTTTATCTTTAAAAAGGGTCTTTTGGGAAAAAAAGCATAAATAAATATTTTCCCTAAATACAACAATTTGAAGCTTTAAATTATGATAATGTCAACATAATTATATATTTTGAGCATTGATTTTCATCAAAATAGTTTTTTCTTTATATTTTAATAATTTGTCACAAAGTTTTATTGAAAATATCTCAAAAATTTTTTATTTTTATTTTATCGATAAAGTTCGTGGAAAAATGATAACATCTTTTTTTGAGGGCTGACGATGGATGATAAGTATTTATTGATACAAACACGGGTTTTAACCATAGGCCTAACTCCATTAGAAAAAATTTGGGCTGACAACTTTGGTTGAAAACTTGGTTATTAAGAATTTTTTCCTTTAAATCGATTCGAGAAGATTAAAAATAGCTACTTAATTAAATGGATAATAATAAAATAATGAATTTTTAAAAATTCATCAACATATTAAAATGAGAGCGTTAAATTGTAACTCTTACCCTGGCAGAGCCCAAATTAGAAACAGATATGCCTTCTACAAGATAGGGTGATGATGGCGTATGAAAATATTTATTAAGGACAGCAAACGACGGGTCACGCCTTTATTTCATTAGAAAAAGGAAAAAAGAGAAGAAATTATTTACTGAAAATTGAGGAATGTTAAGGAATAGATAAATTGGATTGGTCGGATTGTTTGAACATCACTGAATTTATAAATTGGGTTGAGTTTGACCCAATCTCGTCAGCCCAGTTCATGATTTACGCGATCTTCATCAAAATTGGGTTGGTTTGGGTTGGACACAACCCAAGTTGCCCCCTTACTTTGTTAAGGAGGCAAAAAGAATGAGAGGGATTACTAGGGGTTTCTATGCAATGAAAGAAGGCTACCTGTTTACTAGATGGGCATATAACTTGGAATAAAGGCATTAATCGGTGTATGTGGTACTTTTCCACGTTGATCGGAGTCATCTAAAAAGCTGATTAGATGCAGCATCTTTTTAGATTGTAATGGGTTAAAATTGTCGGGCCAACGAATTTTGTTGCTTCAGAGATCACAGGGGGAGCAACTTGAGGTTTATATGTTAGCTAGACTATGATTAGGATAGCTATTTTATATATTCTTTCATAACTTTTGCTTAATTCTCTAACTTATAATAATTTTTTTTGTGAATGCTACAAAATTAAATATATGTAATTATTTACACTTATATAAGTATAGCTAATAATATACACATAATTCAATCTATAAGGCTATAATAATTTATATACAGTGATATAATCAAAATTTTAATAATTTTTAGGTTATAATCAAGTAGAATTTTGTTTGAGCAAAAAAAGTAATAGAAATTATCAAATTTATTTGTTAACTTCAGGTTAACCCATCCTAAATTTTTAAGATTGAATTGAGATTTTAGGAAAAAGAATTAAGATTAAGATTAAGATTGTCAGACCGGAGATGAAAAATTTCTCCCCACATTGGCATCACCCTTGTGTTTCACCGAACCTCATCCGTTTCCTTTTTAGTGCGGCAGAAATAGATACTTGGACACGTCGACAGCGGCCTCCTGCAAGACACCAAACCCCCCTCAATTCACCTACCCCACTACCACCGTCCAAGTCCGCCACCATCTTCAAAGTTGTATCCTCCATATATGGCAATCATTCAATCATGCAAATCTACGGCTCGGATCATTTCTTCCTCATTCTAGTCATAGGGCAACGTCACAAATGCCATCATTCCTGGTGGCTTGTTCACATGTGAAGTGTGAACGCTCGAACCCAGTTTTGCTCACTCACATCTTTTCAAATCGCAGCCATTTCAATCTGCTCTGGCAGTGCAAGATGATACGCAGGCACCCCGACACATAACCCACTTCAAATTCAATCAACCAGATACCCAGAATTCGATCAAGGAAACTTTTGAACCACTTCAACCTAAAATCCAGATTCATTGAAACAATTTCAGTCTTTCTCTTTTCTCATTTTGATTTGAACAAGTATATATATCCAAAAAAATGCCCATAAGATTTGGCTTTTGAATCCGAATCACGGATATTCCACTTACATTCAGTTTCAAGTGGCTGAATATTATCCTTCCCATGTTATCAGAGCATCCAAGTGTTTCTCTTTTAAATTACTTTCCACAGACAAAAGCAATTAAACTCAAGCAACCTGCTGTGACCCACCAATGAATTATAAAAGGGCTATCTGAGCTCAAAACCAATGCCCACCACCACCAAAAAACACCACTTTTGTTGATTCTACCTTTGGCCTCAATCATCCAAATCCCTCCATCTCTCTACATCCCTCTACCCTTTTCCATTTTCTTCCCATTCAAGTAGAGAATCCTTGTTTTGAGTAGAGCAAGCATACATTCCGTCACTCTCCACACACCCAAAACCACCGCCCATCCTTCTCTCAATCTCTTTCTTGATATTGTCTTAGACATGGCAAGAGCCTTGTCATATGCACAGCTATCTTCCATCCTGTTCATTTGCTTGGTGGGGCTCGCGAGATCGGACTTTGCAAGTGACGAGAACGAGTGCGGGGCGCAGCTGGTGGCCTTGGCAACTTGCCTACCCTATGTTCAAGGCCAGGCAAAAACTCCCACCCCCGACTGCTGCAGTGGGCTCAAGCAAGTTCTATCTAAGAGCAGGAAATGCTTGTGTGTTCTTATCAAAGACCGCAACGATCCAAATCTCGGCCTCAACATCGACGCTACTCTGGCAATGAAGCTCCCTGGTGCTTGCGGCTCTGCTGTCAATGCAACTGAATGTATAGGTATGTGCTTGCATTTATTTGTATTTGACTGCATATGTCAGTGATGATGATTGATTCCAGGTTGGTGGTTGTGGGGTTGTCCTCAAATCAAACATGGTAGAGAAAACTACCAATTTGGATTGAGTGGGTTGAGAATGATTGGCTTCTTGAGAAGACTGCAACGGCTTCTCTAGCCGAAACAACCTTCCCAGTAGGGGATTCTTCTGTAATCGGGCTCACCCATCCCAGGAGAATTGTCCCTATTTGAGAGGGGACATTCTCTTAGCTTCTATTAGAAATGAGGTATCTCCTTAGTCTGAAATGACTCCTGACAATTGGGAAATGCAAAACTACCCAATCTTATGAGCCTAACAATATTCAAGTAAGAGAAATAATTCCATGGTAATGGTATCATGGAAGTTTCAATACAAATGGTTGAATTCAATACATTCATCATTCTTCACACCACTTATCTAATTAAGATTCAAAAAATCGTCTCATTTGGGTATTTTGGTGGGCCGCAAACAATATCCATTGTCAAATGAAATGAATTCTCTATATAAGTTATCTAAGTCTTCGATTAAGACAAATTTTTAATGTTAACTGAACTAGTGCCGCCAGTGTATGTTTTTTTTTTTTTTCCCTGAATGAACATACATGGCTGTACTTTATGCATCACATGCTTGCTTGATGATTTCTTGTTGTTCTACTTACTACTCTTGGGCATTTTCTAGATCTTCTTCATCTCGCCCCAAATTCACCAGATGCCAAGATGTTCAAGCAACTTGCCAGTGGCACTGAAGCAAACACTACCAGCCCCACAAGTGGAAGTAAGTGTTATTTTGAGATATGAAGAATCTGTAGAATTTTTTTATTTTTTATTTTGTTTTATGTTTTGGGGTATTTCTTTATTTGGATTGGGGGGGTTGTAATCATGGATTCCTCAGGCAAAGGGGCCACCCCAAGTGCGAGTAGCTCGAGCACTGCAAAACCAGGAACGGCTGCTGCGAGCTCCAGTGCAAGAGGTGGGATAGGACAGGCACGGTGGGCAAGGGATATGGCTGTCGGGCTTTTGCTATGGTGCTTTGCATGCTTCCTGATTTACTGCTAGAAAATGGGTAGACCCCACCCAACCTGCTACAAAGCGGTTTGTCATTTCTCTTTTGTTTTGGGAGTGTTTTGCATGCATCTTTGTTACCATCATCATTATCTTCTGTAATCAGTTAATCTAGGCCGTTGATCCGTTGTTAAAATCCTCATGTGAGATTGTATGCCAGTATTCCGTGGTAAAAACCTCAGTACCTAATTGCATTAAGATAATTTCAGATGAAGAATCTTACCCTTCAACAAAGCAACGAGGCAGAGAAATGGGTAGAATATTCAACGCATGCTCTCTAACTTTCAAGTGATTTTTTCATGTTGGCCCCTCAGGTTTTATGATTTTTCTTACTTACTCCATAATTATGAGATTCGTACATTACGCCCAAAAGTCGCAGCGAATTTGCAAATAGACTCCTACCGCCAAGCACCATCATCATGAAATCGGATGTCATCTCTCAAACCAAGGGGGTAGAATGTTCAAAATACCCTTCATTTCAATGAAAACCAACAGAAAGTACCCTTTTTTATGAGCTTTTTTTTCATATTACTCGCTTGGGTATTGCAATTTTATAATTTTAGTCCCTCAGAGGCTAGAAACCTCCCTTTATAATTTACTTTTAGGGGCAATATTTCCTTTTGAAGTTAAAATGTACGAAATGGATAGTTGGAGGGTTAAAATTGTAAAATAGAAGTCGAGAACGGCTTTCCATTCCTCCCTACCTGGACCAAAAACAAACAAATAAATAAAGGCTACAAAGTATGAAAAGGAATTCGTTGCCCAATAACCCACGGCCGAAAGGCAACATTTCACATCGAAGCACTGCATCCGAGAGTTGAGCACTTGAGCCAGTTTGTATTAAGACTTTTGGCCCCAAAATCAATCATACATGGGAGTGGGAATCTCTCTCTCTCTCTCTCTCTCTCTCTCTCTCTCTCTTTCTCTCTCCTGTGTGTGTGAACGTGTGTGAATGGGCTTACACTGAATTAGCCGGCTAAACATTCCCCCAACCCCACAACAACGCACCCCCCCCCCACACCCACACACACAAATATCACACCACCAGATCACCGAAAGAATGGATAGCTGTTCTGACAGATTTGTCTTTTGGCCGGTTGTTTTTTTGATAGAATGTGGCCCCACACAAAGCCTAGTGGTGTTGTAAGTGGAAGATATTTTTGACTGGCCTGTGAAGTCAGTTGTCTCTACTCCAATTTGGAATCTCCAGATAGACATTTAGCCTGTTGCCGTACGGCCGCATGAATCATACATACGGCCGCATGAATCATACATTCTTACGATGTTTTGGTTCTATGACCAATGAAACCTTGCACATCCATTTCAATGCTTTCGCCGGTGCATTGATGGCTTTTGTGGATTATCCTGTTACCACACCCCTTCTGTTACTTTAATCTCTCTACTTTTTCTATTATTATTATAATTTAATAATTTATCTTCTATATTATCTAAAAATTCAGACCACTCGTCTCTTTTTTTTTTTTAAAAAAAAAGATTATTGTCTTTATAGTTTGTCCTCTACTTGGCTCTATTAATCATCATATTATTTTGCCTCTTCTATAATACCCTCCTTACATTTACACACCCAATTATACTCTTCCATACACCAATCCAAACAGACCCTGTATCCGAATTTGGGCATCTTCAAAGTATTGCCCGAATTTAAAATTGCCCCATAATTCCCAATCTCGCAATTTGTTCCTATCTCAACAAATAAAAATGTTCAAATAAGGGGAAATTTTAGATCATTTCTCCAACCATGGCAGGAAATTTTACATGAATGGCTGTCAGTGAGAAAAATCCAAGTTCAACCACTAAAAAGTACAACTGTCATTGTTATGGGCTATATCCCCATTACAGTGCATCTTGTACTTGCAATAGAAGATAGAAATACATGCATGTATGCCACTTATTCTAAGGCACTCAAATGCTGTTCCTTCATTCCTTAACAAGATCCTTGCCCTATACCATCCACAGGAAATGAAAATTGGATGCATCCTTAACATGCATCTATCTACTTTTTCGGCAGTGATTTACCACAAGTTGAACAGTCTCGCAGCATCTGAGAGAGATCCTTGTAAGTTCAAGAAGAGTTCCAAGGGCTCAATGTCCATCAAGCTCTAGCTATGCACCTTAAAGCAAATTAGATGTGGGAAAAGTTGAAGCAGTTCTTCACGGCTCCGTCTCTGAAGGAAATTTTCCAAGACACCAGCTTAGATTGGAGCAGAAAAACCACACACATCATTAGAAATATATACATAAATAAATAATCTGCCATGGAATACCACCCATGGTGGAAATTTGAATTGGGGTTCAGCAGTCACACTACAGCCATAAAGTTGAAAATTGGTAACCCACTTCCTATCATTGACCCATCTTCAATGAATGGTTATGAGCTTCAATCACTATGATCTTGCACCAAGTGGGTCCCACACCAGATCATTTTCCTAAGTAGAAGATACATGTGTCTGCAAGGATGTTGGTACCTTGATGCCAATGCACCCATTCACGTCCAGGGTTGTGAGTGTTTCTGAGCAGAACTGTGACAGGGCCTCCAGGCATCGATCGGTCACCCCAACAATACCAAACAAGCTGCATTTCCTCCAACAGATCAGTGGTCTAGTCATAAAAAAAATGTGATCAAAGTCCCCTAAGAAATCTGTGATAACTTACCTCAGAAATTCAAGAGAGGGACAGCCCTCTGCGACAGCTATCACTCCCACGTCAGTGACACGTACACACCTGTCAAATTTCACAGGCATCTAGATAGGACTTTTTTGCATGTAAAACTTTGGGAACTTCTTGTTTGAATGATGAACTTCGCTTACCATGTCAAATTCAAGGAAACCAGATTTTTGCACTTGGCTATACTGGAAAGACCATCATCTGACAAATGCTGCAACATATTCTGATAGTTAGAATGATTGACAAAAGGAAGATGCATGCAACAGCCAGTTGTCCATTTGCTTGGTCTGGTAGACTGTGGTCCACCTGTATTCGATGCAACTAGCTTTTCCAGTGACACTGTACGTGAGAGGTATAAAAACCTAACCCCATTTGGGATATTTTAATAAGCATGATAGTTCAATTAAATATGGATTATTGGTCATACCTCACCATTTTATTCACAATGCAAGGATCACCTGATGGGAAGAAGGGGATGGTCTGCCATGAAGAGGCTGAAGAGATCAATTGTATTATTAAAAAGGTTGCCCCAGCTGAATAACTGCTGGGTTCAACAAATTAAAGACCGCTTCCATGGATGAACCGTTATACACAACATCCCCAGTAAGATTGGATGAATTCAGATGATTTGGATTACCTGTGCACCACAGAGATCTAAGAATTCCAGATTTTGAAGAAAGGCGATCTTCTTGTAAGTTTCATCTGTTAAGCTGCAAGAAAAGAAGAGGCTCTCATTTATTACAAGCTAATTGAAGTCCAAAGCCATTCCAGTCATAAAGACCCAAAAAAACTAGCCATCATAAATGTCGAAATAAGTGGTTCAACTTCAAACTAGTTTCCAAGTGTGGTGTGTACCTTGAAAGGGCATAAAGATTTAAACTTTGGAGAGAAGAACACTTCGTAAGTATCTGTTGTAATCCACTGTCTGTTAGCTTGATGCACCTAAAAATGATCACAGGGTTGCGGTACATCTGTAAGCATGAAATGTGAAATGACTCAAGAAATGTTACCACTTCAGAATTAGACTACCTAATTTGTCAGGGGATAACAATTATTAGAACCCAGAAAACATCCGGGATAGCTGCATTCAGAAAGGAAGTCCATGTAAAGGGACTGCATGATCCTTGCCTGAGGATGTGCTGTTTCCTCAGACCTGAGTTTTAAAGGGACACATATGGTTTAATTGTCAAGGCTGTTGATCTAATCGCCTGTGAGATAATGAATGAGAAATTTCATGTGTGAATTTAAGGACAACAACAGAGGAAAAAATTGGCTGCATTTGATGTTCATGATATTTAAGATACATAACGAATGTGTCCAATGGAGAAAAAAGGGGAAAAAAAAGGATGCATCTGCTGGAAACTTCAGTTGTTTTCAATCAGAAATTACCATCGAAATTTATTAAAAAATTAGAATCCATATCATCTTCAGGGCCTCATCCTGGTGATTTACAGTTGACTAGAATTCGAACACTTTGTCGAGCACCATTTTGATTATTTTCAAAATCTAAATTGAATAGCAACAAATTGCACATGCCTGGTCAAATCCAACAGTTCCAGCTCTTGGTAATTGTCAGCTATTAGATGCAAACCTTTATCTGAAATGTTCTGCAATTCACGAAATATAGTAGAATGAGACCGGCTACAAAACATGCATCTAGATAAAAGGTGGTAAGACAGTGCTTAGCAAGAAGAGAAAAGCAAGGAAACAAGTTTCTATGCTTCTGAAAAGATGTGCAGGAAGGATGGATTTGTGGTGGACACCCTACACATGTAGGAATGAGCAACATAAAGCAAACAAAGTCCAGCTGATTTCTCAATCTGAATTCTGACACAGAAAATATACTGCACATTGATGCCAATGAGATTGCACGCGCTCTAGTAATCACAGAGGAAAAGAAAAGAGAAACTGACACTAATTCCAAACAACACTTACAAAACTTATAAAACTTCTCAATGCCTAATAAAAACTTTATTCATGTTCAATGTCTAGCATACAATTCCAATTTTCAATTGCATGGCTAGTGAATGAGATGACACAAAAATCTTGAGGATTCTATTAAAATGTAGAGATGGAAGCTGAACTGAATAGAAAGGAATGATCAAAAATAATCTAGAGAGACTAAGATGAATAAATGCTTAAGTAGGAAACAAAATTAAGTACATGAGAGAGAGAGAGAGGAAGAGCAAAAATGGAGGATGGCATGCAATTGCTGAAAGAAGCAGCAGTTTCAAGTTGAAGCTCACAGGGCAGACACCTATTCATGAAGATATTTACCTTACAGCCACTCAAGTTGAGATCTCTTATGTCTTTGCAATTCTTCACCAAGTGCTTTATACCCAAATCAGTTACCCTGATCTCGATCAATTATTCCAATGTACATTAATATAAAAATGAATCATTTTAAGGAGTCAGTAATGAACCCACCTCACTTGATTTGCTTACACCAACTATCCCTTTTGAAAGACTTATTAGAATAGTATACTACCTGGATCATTAAACTGGAAATGGATTTTAACATATCAGGAAGGGTGAGTGAAAATGTGAGCACTCATCATCCTTATCTTTGAGGATGCTGCAAGTATAAAAGGAAACCATATAATGGGATACAATACCTTACATTCCAATAGATTGAGAATCTCTTGAGTTTTGGCGAAGCACAAGTTATAGCTTCAATTCCATTGTCCGAGATCTTCTGGCAGCCATTCAGATTTAGAGATTGCAAATCTTGAAGGGACTCCATACACTGTCCAAGAACAACTGAAGTTACACTATAACATTTTTTATGGCATTTCTACTGTAAATTAATACTTCTCGGACCACGACATTTAAACACATCCAAGAATATCTTGCAAAATGGATGACCAATAGAATCATTATGTAACAGGATTGAGCAAAAACTGGGGGCGAAATTCACCCTCTTGGCCATGTGAGGCATCCAAAGTGTCAACATTTACCATCAATGTTGTCCATACCACTCTTCATGAACCAATGAGTCAAAATCAAGCACTCAAGTGATTCTAACTCTTCAAGCAATCGTTCTTTTACATAAGACCATCTTTTTCCTAACAACAATCAAGTTTCTGACATCACCAGAATGAATTGTGACTTTAGAAGAAAGAGCAACCCATGAGGTGTAGTTAGCTGCTTCTGTCAATAGAATGTTTTCTGCACCATCCATTATACAAATGACTGTCTGATTAGATTTCATTTATTGTCATGGAATTATTAGGATTGCATGACCTAAGTACATTATCCATCAATGTTGGGGACTATTAATAATTTATTTACATGATCCATCAAATATACAAGCAATCCATGACCCAAACTAGCTAATTACAATGTGGTTACCAAACAGTTGTATGGGGTTATTTTTTACATCAAGATGATGTCATCCATTTCCAAATTTTGCATCACATGTCTTTGAAAAAACAACAAGCAGGGTGGTCTATGCATTGACCTAAATTGCCTTCCCTTGCTGCCTTGAAGCAGCGTTTACAGCAAAGAAAAGATTTATAGTCACCTTCAATAATTCCAAGTCATCACAAATCCAAATTCCAATTAGAGCACTCAATCAAGCTAATATTTATGTTACTACCTTGCTTTTAAGCATAATAAGATGCTTGTCCTCAACATCCTGTGCAAATTCAAGGTTTATATGCTCGATGTTGCGATATCTAGGCTGCAAAACAAGGAAAACTTCATAGTCATATTTCAATCCAAATTCAAAACAGAACTCACAAGACTGCAAGATCCAGTTCTATGGCCTGCATATATTTGGAATCATGAGATTGCAGAGGAATGCCAAAAAGAACGGTAGAACTACCTGAGCAAATTTGATTACTTAGAATCATGAACCCATGACCTATTAGGCAGTTATCATGCTCCAATACAACTTGATACTAAAAACTCGAATCGTCCACTTGAGACCCCAAAATTCCCTAACCTATCCCTAGTTCAGGTTGTACTAATTTCCCATCCATTCCAATTCATGTTATTTAGTGTGTCCTATGCAAGTTGCTGTCATTCAACACTGCCTAGAAAAAGATATTATTCTAATTTCTACTTGCAGCACATGTATTCTCAGTGTTGTATTCAGTAGAGTTTATCAGTCGAAACTGAAGGATCAAAAACTAACCAGTGAGAGAGCAGCAATCAATCGTTCGCCGGCATTAGTCATTTCGCGCAAATCAAGCGCCTGCAAAACCAAACCAGACAATTCGAAAAAATACTAACAAAGAAGATGAAAACAGCCATTCGCAGGATCATCGGCATCATAATCCAACAAAGAAATATGAAGGAGTGGAGTGGAGGAAAGGTTGAGATGGTTAATGAGATGGATGAAATCAGAGAATAGGAAGAGGAAGAGGAGGAACCTTCCAGAGAGGGAGGTGGGAGAGAAGCGCACGATAGCACCAAGGGCTGACGAGCAAGAGAGAGAAGAGATCGCGCTGCGGGAGTCGCGAGCTCACCAGCTGCAACACCAGCGGCACCTTCGTCTTACTCCACACCTCTTCCCTTTCCATCTCCATTTCCAAAACCCAACACTGATTCAGAGTCCAGAGCTTCAATTTTTAGCAGGGACGTCAATGGGCAGCATGAGGACCAAAATCCTATAAACAGACCATGGTGACTGGGCCGGATCCCAAAAAACGCTAGCTTGTGCAAAAATCCATCTCCATTCAAAAACAAAGGGAAGAGCTGTTTGTTTTGAATTCAACCCTTAAAACAGCTTGCTATGACTGGGCTAAATTTGTGCTTGTTTATCATACAACCACATGCATATTTTGCGCTGGCAAGCAACAGGAATGGGTGGGATTGTAGGTAAAACATTTTGTTTGAGTTCTCAACTTTCTTGAATTTTTATTTCTTCTCATATGTGTGCGTGAGAGAGAGTGTGTGTAATTTGTGCAACACCTGATCAAGAGTACTTTTTTGAATTATTTAATATTATCAAATTCGGTTACTTTATTAAGAGAATAAAAAAATATTTTTACAATCAAATAGATTGAAAAAAAAAAAGTACTTTTGTATGTAATTTTCGATGTCACGAGTTGAAATGTCGAAAAAGCCTAGTGAAGGCTTCACAGAGCAACAAAGCGTTAGTCATCTGATGAAAGACAAAACGTTGCATGGATCTATTTATCAATTCGTCATATGATTTATTTGGATTGGATATAATTTTTTATTTTTTACTTGTCTATTCATATAACACACATTCAATGGTTTAGAAAATGTGTAATTAATATAAATCAACTAATGTCTAAGATAATTTCAGTTATGAAGACATTCTCCTCCCTTTTTATCTTCCCGTGGCATATACTGCCTTTTAATCCAACTACTTTTTATATTTATTAAAATTATTATATTTAAAATTTTATTGGTAAATTTAATGCTACAAATACATCATATTGTGCCACATTTACAGGGATTACAAAGCGATACTTGTAAAAACAATTACAGAATACTCCGCTTCCTTGTTGAGGCTGGTAAAATACAAAGGTAGGACCTCCCGAGTCAAGTACTCAGGTTGTTGAAATTTAGACCAATGCGTTGAATCTTGGTAGGTAAGTCCCTACATGGTAAATTGGTAATGGTCAGGTAGGTAGTTCCACTTCTTATTCTCTTTATTGTTCTTTTCGTCTTAGATTTTCTTTTTGATTTGTAGCCATTATTTGGGTGACTTTTTCTAGACTACTAATTATGAAATGTTTAAAGACCGTTTGGTTGGATGTAATATGAAATAAAAAATATAAAGTGAATAAAATTAAAATAAATAAATATAAATAATAAAAAATATATAATAATAAAAAAGATAAAGTTGTTCTTAGAAGTACATATCGTACCTATATTAGAAATTAGAATTTTACATTTCATTCTATTCAACCCAAAATTATTTGGGCATGTGCCTGGAGGTTTTGGAAAAATTGCACCTATCATTAAATAACTTTGCTTTTACAAGCATACCCTCTAAGTTTCTCCTATCTTGTATAAATACCCGTAAGATTTTTTTCATTTTCACAAATACCCGTTATATTAGAATACATTAAAAATTTACCATTAAGGTAAATTAATGACATTAAATGTCATGTAAATTTATGAAAATGCCCTTAAAATTTTTAAATAATTAATTAAAAATAAAATATAAATAAAAGTAATTATAATAAAATATAAAAATAATATTTTACTCTTTTATAAAAATTTAAAAGTTTACAAAAATAACCCACTCACATGCATCATTTGATGAAGCACTCCAATCCACTCACCTCCTCAATTAAAATATTTAAAATTTTAATTAATTAATTATTTTTTATTTTAAAATTTAAATAAATAGTAAAAATAAAATATAAATAAAAAATAATTATAATATAATATAAACATAACTTTTATTTTTTATAAGAATTCAAAATTTAATCTTTTTAAATTTGGAATTATGAGTGAGTTATTTTTATCTAATAATAAAAAATAATATCAAATATAAATAAATAGTTAAAAATAAACTTAAATTGAGCATAATTATAATAAATAGAAAAATATTTTTTTATAAAATTTAAGAAAATAATCTTTTTGGATTTGAGGTTATGAATGGGTTATTTTTGCCTATTTTTTATTTTATAAGATATTTTTATATTTTATTATAACTATTTATTTAAATTTTATTTTAAAATTTATATAAATAGTTAAAATTTTAAATATTTAAAAATAAATATAAATAGAATATAATTATAATAAAATAGAAAATTAATTGTTTATTTTTTATAATTAAAAATTTTATTTTTATATTTTGTTATACTATATTTATTTATTTTTATTTTTAAATTTTATGTGTTTTTTAATTTTTTTAAAAACATATATTCTTAAGGATATTTTTCATAAATTTACAAGAGATTTAACACAATTAAGTATTAATAGACATTTCTTAATAGATTTTAACATAAGGGATATATGCGTAAAATGGAGAGAACCTCAAGGGTTTCTATATAAGATGGAAGAAACCTCCAGAAAGCAAAATTATGTAATGAGAGTTACAATTTTGCCAAAATTCAATAGTATATATACAAATAACCCGCCCATACTCCTTACATGTTCTTTCCTTTATTTCTCTCGTTGAATAAGAAATGTTGGTTGGCCAGTCAATGAGAATTTTCGGATATTTGAGTAGTCAGATTTAGCTTGCATGAAATGCATTAATAATAGTCCTTAAAATTGCAAATAATTTCAACGCAATAGAGAGATTATCTAGTTAGCGAAGAAATTGGCTATTCCAGTCTTGGACGGTCGGGGGCAGAAATACAGCCGCCGTATATTGCATTCGATCGAACGACTAATTGGATAATGCATTCGTGAGCATGCTGCCAAAAAAAAATCCGTCTCGTTTTTATGATTCTCTTTTCCTTGGCGGCTACTTTTGTTGTGGCCTTTGATTGGCGTGAAGGGAGGGGAAACCCCGGAAAAGACTGATGCTACGCTAGCATATTCGAGGATTTAAAAAAAAATAAAAAATAAAAATTCTCGGCCGCAAGCATCCTCTTTCTCCACCGCATATGTAGAAAGATGGAAAGCGTGCAAGGAGTTTGGCGCGGGTGGGTATTTGTCAACAGTCAACAGAAACGAAAATTACGCGTGATGACTGATTGGGTTGGCTAAGCAAGTCTTCATGGATTTCTTCCCGTACCCATCACCTAATCTCTTCGCTTGCAAGAAACTTGACTGCGTATGCAGAGCACGCTCTGTCCTCCTCAGTTGTTGCCTTTGAAAGCAGAGCTCAGCAGAAATCAGACTCATTACATCACCTATCATGAGCAGGGGTGTGCATGGGCTTGTATTTAGCCCTAACCCACCTTGAATTTTACTAGGGTTGGGCAGTAAAACTTTTTTAAAAAATCTAAAATGAGTAGAGCTCAACTCAAACCCTATTGAATGGTGGGTTTGGTCAGGGTTCAAAGTTCAAGTACTCGAATTGAACCCAAACCCAGCCACTCACTGATGAAAAAAAGAAAGATTATTTATAAAAAATTATATTTATTTTATCTTATTCTTTCTAATTTTTTTATCCTTGTGGTTAAATATGCTTTTAGGTAATAGTTTATTTTTACATATGCTAGATGAAAAGCTTATGTTACCCAAGCCTATCTTGTGAGAAGTATTCCTAGTAATAAGTGATAGCTTTTGGTTAAGATAATATCATTTATTATCCGAAAAGAGGATACTAGAATCTCGTATTTCATTTATGTCTTTTTCGTTTTATAAATGGAAATCATCCTTAGTATATTTGGTTATAATGCACCAATAAAAAAGCATTAAGAAATCTCTCCACATTTTTCAACTCCTAACTAAGACAGAACGTGTCTATCAGCCTATTAATAAATAGTGTGGGAATGATTGTTGATCAATTAGGCGTTGCTGTCATTCACTTTTTCAATATTTTAAAACAAATTGTCTGCATTCATTGCACACCATATAGGGAGTATTTCTAGATTTTTTATCTACTCTTTAATGTTTGAGTGTGTATTAAAAACACGAACCAAAACCAAACTCGAAGGGTTAGGATAAGGGTTGGGCGAAGGTTTTAAAAGTAGGGTAGGGGTTAGGGTTGGACACATATTTTACATATAGAGTTAAGGTAGGACAACCTTAAACTTGAACCGAACCCGGCCCATGCACATCCTTAATCATGAGTTAAGAGCATTGACCTATATAGTTCACATGTGCAAAAAAAAATATCTTAAATTGACAGATATTGGGATCGGAGCTAAGCCTATTTATTTTCCTTTTTGTCCTTTCATTTTTGTTACACTCGTGTTTTAGGCATTAAGTATGTACATTTGGATTATATATGCGTAAGAAGGCCTCCTCTTAAACAAGCTAGTCATTTTAGGGTGGGATAGGCTCATTTTTTATTGAAAAAGGTTAAAAAATAAAAAATTATGACAAAATAAAATGAAGTGATTAATAAAAACAAAATTGATGGGCCTTTTAGATGAAATATATATAAAATAATAATTAAAAAATATAGATAATAAAATAAGATATTATTAAAGCAGTTGTAAAAAGTAGGGAAAAAAAGTTTTTTACATCAATACAATTGCCAAATATGCCAGATTTATTTGGGCTACGATTCTAAGGCCTTAGAGAAATCTCAATAAACTCTTTTCTTTTTTGGCACATTGCAATATTTACAATAATATTCAAGTTAATCATTGTCATTATCAAGGGATAAATTTGGATAAATTTATCAAGGGAAAGCTTGGTCAAAGTGGATAGCCACGGTTATTAGGACTTTGAATACCAAAATATTAGTCTGTGCTTTTGTAGGTCTAATTTGGTTGGTTGAAATGTTTACAAAATGCCCCTACTTTGAGAACTAGACCATTCAGTTTAGCACCGTCTTATTATTAAACTGTTGGTTCCCGTAGGATAGTTTAACCCAAGAGGGGAGGGGTGAATTGAGTTTATAAAAATTATTCAGTTAACTTCTTATTGAATTAATTTCCCTCTTTGTGTGTTCATGTACTATGCAATAATACAATAAAAGATAAAATAGTAAAGTGCAAGGAAGGTAATACAATTAGGCAGACACACAAACAATATTATTTTTTATAGTGATTCGGACAACTACCCTACTCCACTCTTTCAAGAGCACACTCTTCTTGTGCCTTGGGTTCCACTATATTTTGGGGTGTAACTTGGGCTAGATTCAACTTGAACCCAGCCCACCGAACCCAAATTCCATAAGTGTTGAAACTAAAGTTTTCCTAACCCTAAACCTGACGAACCTGGTTTCAATTTGGACCTGATTTAAAATTTGTCCAACTTGGGTTGGGGTTAATCCGAACCTAATTTCAACATAAATATTTTATAAAATATATATATTTATATATAATAAAAAATCATGCCTACCAACAACAATCACACTCTTTCAGTGCATGTGTCGAAAATATAACAACCAATACAAAAATTACTATTTTGGGGGTGTGAATCATGCCATTCAAAGAACAAAAACTCTTGCATGCACATGAAGAACTGAGAGCGGATTATGCACCCACCTTGTTATTTCTGCTTCTGGTCCTTTCAGCTAAAATGATTTTAACAATTGCAACCAAACACATTTCATTGAATAGAAACAGAATTATACCATTGTACATGTAAGATGCACAAAAACATACATTAGGTTGTCCCCACTATTTAGAATGCGCCCAAACATTAGATGGGGGCCATCGGTTTATTTGTTAGGTGTTTACTGAACTTGTAAGTTGGACATGCATAGACAGCAACCTTTTTCTTTTAACTTAAAAAATTGGGAATGAAGAGTTCAAATGAATGTAGACCGGGCCACATTTCAATTCTAGCACACTTGCCCCAAGATTCTTTAAATTCATGTGGTGCTAGAGATATAAAAGAAAATCTGTATAATTTTGACTCTTCATTAATGGGAATAGAAACAGTGACAAGCATATACCATTGAGTTGTAGTATTGTAAAATTTTCCTGCAGACAATATCCTCACTAGTGTATTAAATCAAACAGTATTATATTAAATAGCGGGCCCCAAAAATATGGACCACCCTTCCCAAAAATTAGCTAATGTCTCTATTAAGGGTGCCACCAACACATGTTGTGTTCCCTTCCAAAGAAACAGATGTCTTCATGTCATGGCCTCTAGTTTTCATGGCAAAAATGTCCATGGAAAGATTGACATTCTTGTTGCAATGTAAAGATGGAATGGAATAGAAAGCACAAGTTATGGTGCATTGGGTTTACATGATGCACCCCCTACCCCACCTCCATTGATGAATGATTATTTATTTAATCCTGAGATGTTAATATTCTAAAATAAAAAGATGAATTAGAACATTTATCCACGAAAAGAGAGAGCACCAGATTTTTATCAACCCAAATTCCAACCCGAAACTTAACCTGAGCCCAAATTTCAAAAATAGGGTTAAAGTTGAAGTTTTACAAATATGGTTAGGGTTAAGATTAAATTCTTACAAATAGGGTTAGGATTAGGGTTGAGGAGAACCTGAATTTATAAGGACAAGTTGCACCCCTAATTATATCACATATAATCATATACAATGAAAATACAATAGTGCTCCCAGCACTCTTCTAGATTTGCTCTAGGGGACGTAAACAGATGCTTCCAGTACTCTTTTAGATTCTAGTGCTTCCAGCACTCTTCTGGTTTTTTCGAGTTAACTAGAAAATTCACTAGTTTTAAAGATTACTAGCAAACTTGATAGTTTTCCTGCGCTCACCACCAACTCATCCCATGCGGTTTTCCAAGCTCACTACAAATTCATTAATTTCAAAGATCACCAGCAAACTTCTCCGAGGAAGATTTGATCTTTTAACAGCTCTACGTAGTACAAAGGTGTAACAATTTGGGTTTTAGTAGAGATATTATTCGCTTTGGGTCACATCCCGGGGTCATGTTCCAACTCTCAGGCTAGGGTCCACCTTGGTGCCCACCCGCATAGTTTTATCTCATAGAAAGTGCCTCAACCGATTACCATGAGCCCCCACACTTAAGCCAGGACTCCCTTTCTCACCTGGGCATTGTGGGATCTCATATCCACCACCCTTAGAGGCTTTAGTGACCTTATTAGACACATCCCCGTCAGGAATATTGAGAGTTGACTTTGATACCAATTGTAATAACTTGGGCTCCTGTTGAGGTATTGTCTGTTTTGGGTCACGTCCCAAGGTTACGACCAAGCGCCCACTCGCACAGTTTTGTCCCATAAAAGGTGTCTCTACCAATTACCATGAGCCCCTATACTTAAGTCAGGACTCCCTCTCTCACCCAGGTGATATGAGATCTCATATCCACCCCTCCTCAGAGGCTCCAGCATCCTTGTTGGATGAACCCCCATTACGACTATTGAGGGTCGACTCTGATACCAAGTATAATAACCCGGGCTCCAGTCTAAGTATTGTCTTTAGGTCATGTCCCAGCCCTCAGGCTAGCACCCACCCTAGCGCCCACCCCCATAGTTTTGTCCCACAAAAGATGCCTCGACAGATTACCACGAGCCTCTACACTTAAGTCAGGACTCCTCCTCTCACCTAGGCAATGTGGGATCTCACATCTACCCCTCCTAGAGGCTTCAGCATCCTCGCTGGACACACCCCCGTCAGGATTATTGAGGATCGGCTCTGATATTAATTGTAACAACTTGGGCTCTTGTCGAGGTATTATTCACTTTGGGTCACATTCCAGCCCTCAGGCTAGCACCCACCCCAGCGCCCACCCCTATTGTTTTGTCTTACAAAAGGCGTCTCTACAGATTACTACGAGCCCTCACGCTTAAGCTAGGACTTCCCCTCTCACCCAGGCGATGTGAGATCTTACAAAAGGATCTTCCCAAGATATAAAGAAAATGACCATAAAATTTTAGAAGGTTAAAGCTCTTAGCCATAGGTAGAAGAATTTGTAGAAGATTTAGGCTCATTAAAAATACTCCTTCACCACCTTTGAATCATCTCAGCTCTTCTCCTTAAGTAGCTCTTTAATAACTTGACTATTGGAAAAGAATGAGTTTCGTTGGATGCAGGAACGAAAGCGCATTGAATAAAGAAGACCATTATAATTTCTATCATTTGAGTGCTTTGCTTCTGATTCATCCTAAGTTGCTGCAATGCCATTTTTGTATAGAAAGGAAGATAAGCTATGTGAAAGATTTTTCTTTCGTTTTGACTTATCATAGTTGGAAAGCTTGCACCGCCTAAAATGGTAACTGAAACAAGTATGCACATGAAAAGCACGAGCATAGATGCCGTTTTGATGCAAGTTACACAATTTAATTAGCCTCGGACAAAGTTATGACTTTTCTCTCTCTCTCTTTGCATTTGTCTGGAGTAAGTCTCAGACAAATTCTCTCTTTGATTCATGTCCACCAATCGAAACTTCTTCTTTGCAATTTTTCCAAAGCTAGTATCAAACAAACTTTGATGGCGTGGACGAAGTCGAACTATACTCAGATGAATTCTCCTTTTATTCTTTGTCTTATCATTTAGACGAATTAGGATGAGTTCTTCTTTTATTTTGCATTTGTCCAAAGTAAGTGTTGGTCGAACAAAATTCATGCTTGTTTTTCGTCGCTCGGATGAAGTTCCTTCATGTTATGGGTATTTGTCCTAGCCTCTAGTTAGACAAAGTTCTTCTTCTCGACTTCTTCATTTTTATTTATCTGAGTCTTAGCGGAGTTGCTTCATCTACTTTGTCTCGGATGAATTTTTATTTGGTCATTTTGGATTATTCGAGGTTATATTCTTGGATGAAGTTTTTGCTTCTCGACCTTGTCTTCTTCTAGGACTTGTTTGTGTCTTTGCTTTGCATTTGTCCTTGAGAATTTCTCTTTAGATTTTACAAACAAGGCAAACTACTTGTAGCTTGTCTTGAAGCCTTTGTTTTCTTCTTTTTTTTAAAAAAAAAAAATGTAATCTTCAAATTAATTCTTCTAAAACGTAGTAGCTAGTTAAGATAGCTAAACGTAAACCTATACTTAAAAATTTTCTGCATTCACTAGTTGGTAGTTTTCAAATATATATATCATTTTATTATAACATCTTTATCCTTATATAATTTGCATATGTTGTGGAGCAAGGATATCATACATCTTCATTTAGACACATAATATGATAACTCAATAATGCATAATACAAGATATGTTCCAATCATAAAATGAGTATGATTAAATATATGATTATATAATTTAAACTTTCATAAATATACATACATTTTAAGAATAATTGTCCGCATTTCAAGTGTACAAATCATTGTGTCGTAATAAGTTTTGTTATTATTAAAATCATTTATAACGATCCTAACATAAACAAGCAAAATAAAAAAAATATAAACATTATATGCTTACAAAATCCCAACTTGCTGTTTCATTTTCAAACCCTCCATGCAACTTTAAAAAAAATTATCTTAATATTAGTTTAGGTAGCCTACGAAATTATAATTATTTAAAGGAAATGGATTGATTCTAACATTTGAATACAAGCGTTAATCAATTCAAAACGTTTTTATATTTCATGCATGATCCATGGAAAAATCTGATTAATATAATATTGAAATTTGGATGAAAGTGGATCGCGTTGGGTATAATCGTTGGCTTTAAATCTTATTAAAATAATACAATGAACATAGAACATAACAATCTTATTGAGATTTTCGTCAAGTAAACCTTAATAAATCTAAACCTATGTGGGCATTTTCTTTTTGGGTAAATAATTGTGCTTCTTTTAGACCATGTGGGTTACATCAGTTGTAAAGTAAATAAAAATTCTTAGATCAACTTTTTATTTAAAATATTATTACCAATGTAAGATCAGTTCAAAAAAAAGAGAAAGAAGAGAAAAGAAACTAGTGCTTCCGAAAATTGTATACATTCATCAGATGCCATTCAAATTAAAGTAAAAATTTTACAAAATAAATATAGCATAAACTCTACTTTACGGCATGGAATATTGGGAAGTTGAATAACAACATAAACTCGAAATAAGCATAATTGAAATAAATAAGTAGTAAAATAAAAAATAATTCGAGATACTCTAAAGTATAATACATTATAAAATAAGAGAAGTTATATGGGCTATGATGACTGAATTTATTAAAATAAAAAATTATAAGAGGACCGGAGAAAAGTTAAAAAGAACATAATTAAATATAATTAAGAAAAATACACTTAACCCTGCTTAAGTGAGAAATTTAAAATCATAAATACATGGCCTTGATAAAAAAAAGATCAATCTGCTAAAGTCACTCCTGATTTTAAATCCATGAAAAATAAAATAATAATGAGAAAAAATATAATTATAATAACAGTTTTGTTTGGACGATTCCTTCTTTTGTTTCCCTTGCCAAACGGACCAAATCTCCAAAGCGAAGCCACTGGAAGATTGCGACTCGCGGGAAAGTGTGCGATAACTGTCGTGCAATTTGCAGTCTCTGCATTCCTTTTTCAAACCCACCCAGCCCTTCAAATATCTCTGCCCGCTGCCTTTCAAACCCTCCTTTTTCAAACCAACAAAAGACAAGCCAGCAGCAAGCAGCGAAGATGCTGCCGTCATCTCTCCTTCTCTTCTTCCACCTCTTTTCTCTTCTCTTCCTCTCCTCCCATTCCATCGCCGCTTCTCTTGCCCAGTCGCCATCCGATCCGCCTCCCAAACCCACCGTCTACGACGCCCTCCGTCTCTCCGGTCTCCCCGTCGGCCTCCTTCCCGACTCCGTAGTCTCCTACTTGGTCTCCGACGATGGCTCCTTCGTCGTCGAGCTCCAGAAGCCCTGCTACATCCAGTTCGAGTACCTCGTTTACTACGACCGTCGGATCACCGGCGACATCCATTACGGCTCTATCACCAACCTCAAGGGCATCCAGGTCCGGAGATTCTTCCTGTGGTTTGATGTCGATGAGATCAGGGTCGATCTCCCGCCTTCCAATTACATCTACTTCCAGGTCGGCTGGATCACGAAGAAGCTCAGCGTTGCGCAGTTCCGGGAAGTACGTTCCTGCCGCGATGGGGTTTCTTCTCGTTGGGAATGCCTATTGAAGGTTCGTGATTATTCAACCCCCTTTTCTTGATAGTTTGGGTCTTTTAGTTTTTTTTAAAAAAAATTTTGAGATGGTGGTTGCGATCGTAGACTGGGAACTGGAAGGGGTCTTTGTTTCGGAAACAGTGGTCTCAATATCAACTTTTGTGTGTGTGCATTGCATCTTTTCTACTGCGTTGAGTTAGAACCGGAGATTGAATGGGGTGAGATGTGAAATGGATGCTCAGCATGATGCTTATCTGCTGTTGTGCTTACCAGACGCTCAGCCAGAATAGCCAGGAGGAGGGCCTACTGCTCAGCAAAACCGAGTGTTAATCGCAGGGGAAAGTAATCCTTACAATGGAAAATTGCTAGTACGAATTAAAATTGAATTTCTTATTGTGAAATTTGTGTGCCTTGTTAAATACAACTGCATTTGAAAGAGTGGAAGTGAGGAAGATAAAATAAACTACAACATTTTCAATATCATCAAGTCATCAACCATTAAACTTGTAACTTGGAGAAAGTAACCTTCTTCAGTTGGGAGACATATTTAGATCTCTTGAGGCTTTAAGGGAAATGCCTTTCGTTTGCATGGAATAAATAGGTGCCTGTTATCCAACCTTTAGAAGGAAGGAGCTCAGAATTTTCCAAGATGGACACGAATTCAGCACTAGATCACTTTGATGAATCTCTTGATTCATCATCTGATGCACAAAGTGATGGATCAATGGTTTCTGTTGTTGATTTGGTTGTTGGGAAGCTGTTATGAGATGCTGGAAAAAAGAAAATAGTATCAAGCTGCCTTCCATTGACTTTGCTTTAAACTCCAAGGATCGAACTTAATGTATTTTGGAAGGATTGCTTTTGTTTTAGGGAAGATAACAAATCTCAATATCTGAGTACTATTCAATTTGAAATTGTGAATACTGACTGTCTTGAAATAGAATTAATTCCTGAACAAAAGGTTAAAAAATCACGAATTATTAGAATGAATACAATAAATTGAAATACTTTTTTCTTGCGAATTCTGGAGGTGCTGAGCTCAATGAGGTGGTTGTGTTTTAGAGTTTATTAAAATCCTTCCAATGAGTACTTATCACTTCTCTAGTGGCAAACTGATGAGTGTTGGAAGAAAGGTAACATTTAATCTGTCACAATTCTCTCATACCCTTTTTACAATTTAGGCCATTCATGATAGCATGTGTAACCCACCTGCATCAAATTGATTGATTTTTTGAACTGGTAAATTGTTACTGTATTGAGTTGTGAAACATCCTCATCGAAGTTGGAATTAGGATTTTCCATCATCTCTTTCACTATAGTTTTGGCATTAAGAATGATGTGCCATACTTCTAGGTATAAGGTTCCATGTCATCTACTAAACGGTTTGGACTCACCTTCTGTCTATGTGGGATGCATGAAAGTCAATTTAGGCTATTTTAGTTGTGGAAACCATTGCAGATGGAATTTCTGTTAAAAGGTGCACCTTATACCACTCTAGTTAATTCCCATTAGGTCATCATCTTTTTCATGACAAAGTGGATCAGTAGTCAGTTGCTGTTAGATACATGGTTAAAAAGATTCTAGCTGCACCTCCATATACTTTTCAAATCTCAGTTGTTTAGCTACACCTGATCAGTGTGACTTTCTCTCCATTTTTGTGTCTTCTTGGCACATTCTTTCTAATGAGGTGTTACTTCTACTTTGAGATGCGTTTTGAAATTGCATCCACACTCCTTTATGAACTGATGCTAACCGGCTCCCACAACTGAATTGCGACTGTGCTTCATGCCCATGCTGCCTCTTCCATGCAGATTTGGGCTTGCAATTGGTATTGCTCACATTAAACTCACCAGTTCTATGTGCATGGTGGATCAGCCACCTCTATTAGAGAAATAATGAAAACTAAAATTATTCTTTGGTCTGCAAAGGGATAATAACGATTACAAAGATATCTGTTGAAACCTGTACCTTGACAGATCATCATATGATTACGTTGACATATGCTAGTATTTTCGCATTATTATTATGAAAGCTTTCAAAGGCTGTACTCCATATCTTAATTTGATTTTGATGATTTTCAATTGCAGGTGCCCGAACCTGTGAGGGAGATAGCAATGCTGATCACAGACTAGATAGAATACAACCCATGCGGAAAGCAGCAAATGTAAGAAATGTATCCCGTAGCAATGCTGATCACAGACTAGATAGACTACAACCCATGCGGAAAGCAGCAAATGTAAGAAATGTATCCGGTACAAAGTATGTTATCTTATCTTGAATTAGAAGAGGCCATCCTATTGTGATAATTTTAGAAGTCTGTTGGCTTGATCGTATGTATATGGTGCACAGAAACAATACAATATTATTGCTTGAATGTCCAACCGTATGATAATCGTGTGTTTTAGTGTAGTGTTTGATTTTGATTTCATGTACCCTGGCCCTAGATGGTTAGTGTTCAATGTGGTGTTCTGGCTATGGTTTCTTTGAACGTCTGCTTTGCCTATGAAACATTGATTGAAGATTGCGTTTGACTTGTTTTTATGCAGTCTGAAAAAGAAATATTGACATTAAATTTGTTTGGTGGTCTCTCATTATTAGGTGCCAATCAAAAAGGACATACGAATGATGTGCAAAAATGTGTGCACCAATCAAGTGTACTCGTCTAAGCATAAGAACATTGAACACGAGTATGCCCTTGATTTAAAGATTAGCGTGCCATACAGAGCATTCTGCCTGGTAAAGCTGTTGATAGAATATTGCCCATGACTGTCTAGTACTTGGCCCCAAACTAATAACAATTTCTAACCTTTTCTTAGTCCAAACTTCATGGATTATAATGTCATTTCTTACTCCAAACTTGATGGATTACAGTGTCATATAATCAATATGGGATCTAACCTTTTCTTTGTCCAGTCTTCATGGATTACAATGACATATAATCGAGATGGGATTTAACCTTTTCATCATTCAGACTTCATGGATTACAATGTCATATAATCGAGATGGGATCTACATGGACTTGGTTCTGGGAAGAAGACCCTTGCTCTAAGTTACTCCTTGCTGCCCACATTGATCCACCAGGCATTAGGCAATATGATCTTGATCACAAGACTTAAGCCATTCCTGGGCATTATTATGTTAAGCACAGGAATCACCTCCTTATATATAGGAAATTGCCTTCCCTTTGTGAGTGGAATCTAGTTTGATTGTTCCCATATGCTTGCTAGGATGAGCTAACGTGTTTTGGGTGTAAACGGAGCCTTGGCCAGTCCAGTTTAGTGAAACTGTTTTCTACTCTAAGACTTTTCATTAATATTTGAATAAAAAGACAAATTAAGGGCTATAGTCTGTTTGGATAGTGGTAAAAGATAAGAAAATTTTTAAATATATAACAAGGAAAAAGTAGGATTGTCGGAACAGGAAGGCAAATAATTGTCATTTCAATTAAATTGGGAGAGAAAAGAAGAAGATTTACATTTATGTGGTTAATCAAACCAGTGTTTGTATTATTGATAAATACTTATTTATCAGTGACTCGAAAAAAATATTATCGTTTTTATCAGAGATATTAACATTTTTTTAGGGAACTTTATCAGTAAAATAGAAAAAAATTAAAAAAAAATTAAAAAATTTTCAGTGAAACTTTATAATAAATTATGATAAATATAAACACATAATTTGGATAAAATATTAGATTAAAAAAGTTATCATTACATGAATAATGAATGTGCATATGAAAAATGAATATAGGCTGATAGGATTATAAATCTTAACAAGAAAAAGTATTATATTGAACATTATATCTCCTAAAGTCACACACATACAAAAAAAAATGGTAAGTGTTTTGAAAATTAAAACTAAACACCAACTCTTATCTTAATACCAAGTGGTAAGATTTGAACACTCTTGGATATGCAAATCTTTACCTTGTATATATCTAACAATGTCTAGAAAAGACTCTATACATTCAAAACTAATTAAAAAATATATTTACAAATTTAAGAAATTAATTATATTTTTCACAATTTAAAAAATTATTTATAATTAATATTAAATTATAAAAATGAAAATTTTATTTTTGAAAAAGCCTCAATTAAAATAGCTAACTAAATTGTATGATTCATGATCCAAACATTGATTTTTTTAAAAAATATAATTTTAGAGCTTATCCCCAAAATTCATAATTTTACAAAAAAAATGCTAAAAATCTGTTGTATTCAACGAATATTATGTTAAATTTGTGTTTTCATTCATAAAAATTACTAATTTGGGATGAATCAAACGATTTGGGATTTTTCCCAAATCGCATGTTCATCCCTAATTTGTCAAATTTGACTAATTTGATTGTGCAAATCTATTTAAATCAATACTTTAATGCAATAGAAACATGAATTACATGATTTTGAAACATATAAACATCAAAAACTTTGGATGCTGTTCACGTAAAATGTAGATTTGATCTTGGAAAGAGAATTTTTCTCCTACAAAATTGACAATAGATCTTTCTTTTTTTATGGTAAAATGTAAAAATCAGAGTGGGGAGGAGAAAAAATAGGGTTTGGGGGTTTTTGCATCTAACAATGGTCGAAAATGCCCCCCACATGCCCCTGCCTAAGTATATTCCCACCAGCAATGATATTATCATGAATTTATTATGATAATATCGATAATTATAGTAATTAATAGATAATATCGAGTTTACAAGCTTTTTTTATCGTTGGGGAGGTGAAAAGATATTATTGACGAATCAAACACACCTAATTGGTAAAAAAAAATATTTCTAAATTAAGATCTCGTTTCCATTCCCTTTGTTGGTTTGACTCATGTTTAGGGGGACCCATCATTCTGCATGTGGTCCACCCTGATATTTTTACTGACATCAACTGGTAGAAAATAAAGAGTACTGAGGCTAACAAATAAGTAAAGAGTTCCAACAAAGCTTGCCCAAAACATCACTCTAATAATAAAATACAGAAAAGAGCTCAAAGGTGGATTGGATGCAAGTATCATATAAGGTTTCAAGATAGTCGGAGGAATATCAGTTTAGTTTTGGAGGGAATGTGAATGACGATGTGGTACTTACAGTCTTTACTTTGTATATGTATTTTACTTTGTCTTTTTTTGTGCCCGTGCATGGTTCATTATGTACTTAGATTTTTGTTTGGTTATATTGGGCAACAAACATGGGAAGCACGTTGTAATACTTAAGTTGCTTGCGGGGTTAAGAACTTGTATCCTGTATATATATGGAAATGTTATATGTACACGGAATTATTAGGAGACATAAAGGATGTGTACGGGAGCTTAACTTAAGCAGCAGGTGTACGCGCTCAAGCTTCTGACCTCTTCAAACTTCTAATGATCAAGCCAGTTCTAGAACATAAACGGTAAGGAAAGCCATGATGCAGCAATTGTTCAGGAGGAGCACCTAATTTGGCAAAGCCCCCCTTGCAAGCAATGCCACTGCCCCTCGTTTCAAACTCTATTTGCAATCTAAATCTTTTTTATCGTCATTATATGGGTAATGCAGCAATTACGCCCAAGCTAAAGAATTTGTGGCTTTGCAGCCTGTTGTTGATGCCTGCCAGGGCACTCTTCCTTTGAGGCTTAATACTTTTTTCTTTTTTCTTTTGTAATTTATCCAGGCCTTTTCCCCTCAGGGCATTCTTTAAGAGCTCATGGGACTTTAATATTCTCCTTCTTGTCACCTTTAGAATTGTTGACCTGGAAAGTAAAATTGACGAGTTTGAGATTTTATTGTTTTGGAAAACAACCTATTACTAAATAAGCCTTTCATCCTTTTTCAAAATTATTTATTTTCGATCATTATTTTTTATTTTTATTTTTTTATAGCAAAAACTACCTTTTTGTCTTTATTTTCTTTATATTTCATAATTTCCATTATCATGTCAAATCTTTTTTTTTTCCTCAATCTTTTATTCTTCTCTGTTTTTCCCACTTCTTTTCCTTTGAATAGATTGCAACTGCTTCGTTTGTCCCTGCGTCTAGGAAGCCTAAATGGACATTGATGCACCATAAAGCATTACTTCCATAAATGAAAACCGTTTGGCTACCCATTCAAAACACTTCATAGTGCAAGAAAGTAAAAATTTTTCGCTTCTCCAATGGCTTCCCATGTTAATACATTATAAAGACAAAATTATCCACAATTTGTCTTCCTCTTCTATAAAAGATAGTCTGATATGTCTGCATACTCTAATATTCAACATAAATTTTTACTTGCGGTCAATTTTATTCTATCATTTTCAAAGTTTAAAATTCTTCTTACTTAATAAGTTTTTCTACATTCGTATTCTTTTTTCTTTCCAAATTACAAAAATAAATGTCATTTTTTACATTTCTTATTTTATTTTTCTACATTCATATTCTTTTTTCTTTCCAAATTACAAAAATAAATGTCATTTTTATATTTTTATTTTATTTTTTTATCATGCTAATTGAATTTTAATGTTGACAATGTGCATAGTGTTATTTATTTCTGTATATTTGTATCTTTATTTTAATTGTAAAGGATTTAATTTCATACACGTGAATGATTCTAAATCAAATTAATTTTATGACAACTATAATTTATAATGAAAGGAAAATTTCAAAAATATTACAAAAAAAATTTATAGCCTGGGTCAATCAATCTTTCTTGCTAATCTCACCTAAACTATATATTTTTTATTTTCCTATCAGTGAGATATATCTTCTTTGTTATTTTAAAAAATGGACATATATATTTTTTGGTTTGTAGCAAAATTATTCAAACCTTTTTTAAAAATTATTTTTTTATATTTTAGATTGCTATGTATTTAATTATAAGAATGTTCATTGATATCTAAAATGAATATTATTTTGAAAATATTAATTATATGTTAAATTAGAATTTATGAAAAAATGATGCTAAAATTTATATTATGCATTTTGAAATATTCATCAAACAAATAATATTTTATATTTTATTAAATTTATTTTTCAGATTTGGAAAGACAACAGATGATTAAAAGATAATTTTATCCTTTTTGACAATTCGGATAATCAAAAGTGCTTTTAATATATTATATCTAAACAGATATCTATAATACCAAAAGTACTTTAAAATAGTGTAGACAACCTTCCTATAATATTTCACTTGAAGCACTTTTTACTAAATTTTCATTGAAATAGTATTTTTTCCAAGAGTGCTTAGGTTTGACAGCTGAGCCAAACAAATCAACACTCACAAGTAATGCTACTGTCTGGGTATTTCCAAAGAAGGCTTACTGCTGAAAATGATTTATTCAAAAGAAATCACCTTGTCCACATGAAAATTGGATGTAACAGAAATTAAAAGGATAATGGCAGCACTTTGTCCACATGATTCATTCTTCGTTTCTTATATTGAGATATTTTGATAATATTCAAGTTAATTTTTATACTTATTCTCCTGTACATTTTAATCATCTCAATAATCAAAAACTTCGAGTGCACTAAAATAAATAAAAAAATTTATAAGATTGTCCAATAACACTTTTATATATTAAAAAATTAACATTTTCCATCCAATTAATTTTTAATGTTTTTAATATTTAATTTTAAATGTGATGGTTAAATTGAATTTAATTGAATGATCACAAAATATCAAAATGAATTTGAGAATGGGGCCTACATGTTCAGAAATCGGTAAGATGCATGAAACAGCAGGGGCAGTTTGGTCATTCGAGCCCCACAAATTGCTCTAACCCAACCCAAGAAAGTCGAGAACAAGGGCACGGAAAAGGGATGGGAGGTTTGTCGGCCATTGGAGGCAGTCCTTGCATTTGCTCCCTTCCCACCTCCTCCTGCACCAAAAGGAATGGAAGCATCTGCTGCTTATTCTACGCTCAAAACCATAACGTTCGCTCCCATCGCCTTGCAGCATTCCGGCCATCTACTCTCCGCACCTTCTGTGCTCCGCTACTACGCCGTCCTAAGCGCCCCGACGAGCACAAAACCCACATCTTCCTTCCCCAACTCGTCGCTTCTATGGTCAGTCCTCACTGCCCTCCAGATGATGATAAAGCAATGCAAAGTTTTTATTTTTGATCTTCGTTTGTCAATTTCTGAGCTCAGGAAGAAACGGAAGAGACTTATATCATGGTAAAACCTGACGGTGTTCAACGTGGCCTTGTAAGATTCATACTATGTGTCTGTTCCTTTTTTTTCTGTGAAGTTATCTGTTAAGTAAAGTTAGGATTTATTTGGCTTGTTTTTTGAAGGTGGGAGAGATAATTTCGCGTTTTGAGAAGAAGGGATTTCATTTGAAAGGATTGAAGCTCTTCCAGTGCCCAAAGGAGTTGGCTGAGGTTTGGCTTCTAATCTCTGCTACAGTTCTGTTGTTTATAGGTAGTTGGTAGCCCAACTTTTATTTTCCATAAAAGATTGCAAGAGTTTTTCTTTCGGTATAGGAAATATTCTCTCGAACGCATGCAAGAGTTTTTCTTTCGGTATAGGAAATATTCTCTCGAACGCCTGTTTCCTCCAATTTTTGCCATTCTGATGTGCATTCATGGTTTGGCACGAATTTATTATTCTAGGAACAAAGAAAAAGCTTTCTTCCTGTAGAGGAAGTTATCACTTTTTGTCCCTGTGATGGTTGAGATGTACACTTTGTTAATGAAAGCATCCTCAGAAAGTAACAAAAAACGAAAGAAAAGAAA
>JAYJMB010014199.1:7092-43018 GCA_036873735.1 Pouteria campechiana
TGGAACAAGATTGGGGTTGGGTTAGGCCTTCCTTTAGAGTAAGAGTCTATGTGGCAAATCTACCAT
This sequence comes from Pouteria campechiana, assembly GCA_036873735.1. Taxonomy (NCBI): domain Eukaryota; kingdom Viridiplantae; phylum Streptophyta; class Magnoliopsida; order Ericales; family Sapotaceae; genus Pouteria; species Pouteria campechiana. The sequence continues at coordinate 7,159 of JAYJMB010014199.1, forward strand.
ATGTAAAATCTCATCGATCTAATCTTTTTATGCCTATTAACTCTCTGTTTTTAATTGGTAGAAGACAAAGTTCTGCCAATTAAAAAGAACAAAAAAGGATACGTGGAGGTAATTTATTTTATAAAATAAACAAAAATAGAATAAATATATTATTTAAAAAAGATAAATAATAATATAAAAAAGAAAATTAATTAAATTTTACAAAAAAAGGGAAAAAAGTTACTTTAAATGTTCGTTTTACCATGAAAGAGCTTTTACCCTTACATCATCACGTGATGGGCAACATGGATCTAGTGGAATGGGATGAAATTTTCACTGGAAATTCATTTTCCAAACTATTGACTTGACTTACACTTTTTACAGTAATTTTAGTTTTTATTATTATCTATAATTTTATATATTATCTTCTATTTACCGGATTTCTTTATATTTTATTTAAAATAAAATCGTCGTAACAGGATAAGGTCAGGAACCCGCGCCGTGCAGCACGTGCAAGGTTGGCTAGTGCCTCTTCAGTCGTCCGAACCGGATAAGGTACGGAACCCGCGTCGTGCAGCACATGTGCAAGGTTGGGAAGGGCCTCTTGAGTCGCCGTTCTCTCTGATTAATCATCATCTGCTTTTTGTTCGTGCGTTGCCCTCCATTGTAGCAAAAACACAAACAACGGTGAATGTTTTCGAGGCCTCCACGGCTCCACCGGCCATAATCTCATTGTGAAAACACGGAGTGTGTTTTCCCCAGGCATCCACCGTCCGTAATTTCAGTGCTAAAAGACAGAGACTGCCGTCCACAATTCCATGGCAGAGACAGAAGGGGAAGGGGTGCATGCACCTATGACATGGAATCCACTCAGGGCTGTTCGTTTAGATGCAGTGGAAATGCGGAACGGGGATGGCTTTGGAAAACACGTCTTCCTAGCCTTCATTTGACATGTATTCCCTCTAATAATTTGATTTCATTTTTATCTATATTTTTAATTATTATATATCTATTTATTTTATAATTGACGTTTTTTATATTTTTTAATCTATTCTATCTAAACGAACGGGCCCCAAGGAACGCCTTACTGATCATTGCCTCGTGGAAGGGCATAACTTTTATTTATTTATTTTTTGGAAAAGAAATTCCCTCTTAAAAATTTTTATTTGTTTGAAAAAAAATCGAATTATTTGCTGGGAAGTGCGAACCTCTCACTTTATATGCATTGGCTGTGTTTATACCTTAAAAGTGCGTTTGTTTTGGGATAAATAGAATAATTCAATGCTGCCAGTGGTACCAAGATTTTGATGCTGCTCTTTCATTTTAGACCTATCCTAATAGCATGACTGGATATAAGCCAACCACTGTATATGGGAGGATGATTTAATGCCACCAAAATTTCGATGCTTCCGTTTCAATTTAGGCCCACTATAATATTGTGATTGTCACTATATTTATCTCTCTACGATATTTAGCTATGACCTTAGAAATTATTATGATTCGAAAGTTAGGTGAAACGTAATAATAAAAACTTTGAAGGCAATCCGATGCCTACTTAGCAGCATTGAATTATAAACCATAAACTTAAAAGGGGTAAAAACAAGTTTAGGGCAAAAGGAGTATAAAAGCCTTTTTTGGTTATATCTTCTCCAAACTAATGTAAGATTTATTTTTTATTAATTATGTATGCTTAACTTATTTTATAATTATTTTATTTTATTTTTATTCACTTCATAACTGACATTTCTTTGATATAAATGCTATTATAATCTCTTTTTTTGTATATTTTAAACTTTTTTTTTCCTCTTTTGCGTATCTTTAACTAAAATCCAACAACGTGATAACATAAAGTATAACCAGTTTCACTTTCATGACCTAACGTGCAGCTTAGGTTCGGCAGGTTAAGCTTAGGCTTTCGCTTGTTTTTATCAATGACGGAGGCAACAAGCATACGTATTAAACAATATGTCTAAACTTTCAGAAAAGGTGTAACGGACGTCAGCACAACCATTATCAGCTTAATTAATCTATTCGAATTCTTACCTACGTTGAACCTAAGGTAATGGCCTTTCTTCGCACCAAAGATGTGGTGCAAATCCCACTTCCATCAATAAAATCTCAATTTCCATTCAACCCAAAAAATAAAAAGGTATTAGAAACATAAAAGAATTCTTGGTCATATAAAATCAAGCTGTTTTGAACTGCTGTATTCAGAAGTAGATGTCTTGTGGTACTTGATTGAATTAATTGTTACAGTCTCTCATGTAGTTGTCATGAATTATCTGGCCGGACTTCTTGAACGAGAACGTTTAACTAGGAAGTTCTTTGGGAAATTAGCCATCAATTTGACATAGAAACAGAGCCAAAGTCTCCCTGAAAAGGACCCAACTAGTGGAGGAAGTCAATGTTTACAGCTACCTAGGACAAGTATATTTCTGCACTCTTCCTCTCTTTCACAAAACCATGTCCTCCTCTTGTTTATTTTGCTATGTTTAACTTTCTTAACTGGCATAAATCATAGTTTCTCTTTTGCATTGAATTCATACCTGTGAGTGATTTTAAGTTCTCTACCTTCTACCTTCCTATTTGAATTTTTACCTGTGCGATTAATAACTTGATTTCATAGAGTGTTGATTCCAAAATAAAATTGAAAATCTTATCTGCGAAGCCGCTAACGGGTTGCATTTCTCATATAATCTTAGTCCCAAGTAGACCATTCTAGTTGGAGGAATTTGAAGAAGAAGAAGAACAAGTCTTCCCCCATAGTTCTAGTATTTTAGGTTAACACGGTTGCTGACCATTAAAGGAGCAGGCTGTATTTTAAAGATGTTTCTAAAAATGGACATGGAATTGTATTTGGTTAAGCAATATAATAAATCTAACATAATGCTTTCTCAAAAATACAAAGATCGGTGTGTTCATTACATCCATATGGCCACTCACATACCCCGTTTATTGGTAATCTATTGTTACAGTCTCACCTAGTTTTCCAAACCGATTGTAGTCTCAATTGACGCGGTCACTATCCATTATTTACTCCAAGGAAACAATTATCTAATCCATTAGCTTCCATACACACCCGAATAATTTGCAGCATTGAAGAAACGACAACTGTAATACAACTATTATGTAACCACCATGAAAGTGAGCTACACTGATATCCCTTCCTATTGGTTAAAACCTTTGACTCGCCACCAAATCATCAAGCATTACGTATCCGCTAATCTAATTCAAATATTCCATCTCGGATTTACCCCAACTCATCTAACGCCAGCAAATAGTTTTCTTTTCTGCCTTTTTATCACCATTATTCTGCAAGCATATCTATCAGAAGCATGAAATCGCTGGCAATCATGAGTCCGCTGCATCTTCAATCTTTATTGCAATTTTGATATCACCTGTCATGCAAGCCACCAACTTCACGAACCTAATTGATAAACCTCATCTACCTCAATAACCATAACTAACTTAAATCATACTCACCAACACAAAGTCTGCCTGACCTGAACCACTCCCTGGAATTGCTTTACCTAAGAACCTGCATCTGGCCCCTAGACCACTAAGAACTAGTGATTTGGCATGAATTTCCAGAGACTGTATTTCTGCCCCGGTCTGCTTTCTGACAGTAACTTGCAAAGAGGTTATACAACCAGCGTACCTTAGGCCGGGCAAATACATAAACCAACGGCGAAATTTTGGAGGTTGGGCATCATTTTTGAACCCGGAGACAGGTTGTATAGAGAAGTAATTCGAATTAGATAGCTCGGGTTACACAGCCAATCTACCTGATAAAGGCCACTTGACCTGACTTGTAAACTTCATCCTGCAACATTAATTCAAGTTAATGAACATTCCCCCTCTAGCAGGAACATTTTTAAGTGGATTTGTTTTATGATTTGATGTTTTCATACTAGGTAGGCTGTCCCAACCCTTGATGCATTCATCCTTTCAGACTTTCAAATGGTAATCAAGGAATAATCCTGCTAACTAACCCCAGTTTTGACGTACGTTACCTTTGTTGTTTTGGAGCAGATCTTCAACCACGGTTTGGGTTGAATTTCTGCAACTCAATGTGTAGACGTATTAGCATAGCTTGACCTGGATCCCTCCTAGTCGCACTCATGCTTTTAATGAGAGATGAAAGGTCACGTCACAGTCATTAAATGACCTTTGGTGCTATCAGGATGATCCCCACAACCACACAGCCATTACTTTAGGAAAAGAATATATAAATATAAAACCAGTAACTGAATATTGGAAATAACTTTATCCAACAGATTAAACCGTTGTAGCCATAGGTCCCATTTAGCTGGAGGAAGAACCATAAATTACAAATTACTTTATGATTAATTGATCAATGGACACTTATAATTGAGTTATGATTTTTTTCAAGAACTAGGGGTCTATAGTCAAAATGTTTGGATCAATAATGTAAAAATAGAGCAGGCCAACCACTCTAAATCGTTTGACAAAAACCTAGTCGAGTCTGGTTCAGGGTTAAGAAATGGGCTTTTTTAACTGGTTGATTTACTCATGCCTAATCTCTATCATGAAACTGACTTCACATCAAAATCCTCAAAAGCCAGATACGGTGGGTGAAAGGGCCTTGACTTTGGCAGATATCATTATCGAACATATGAGGATGGTATAAGTGAGAAAAGGTTACATTTAAATATTATAGGTGTCCACATATCAGAAATTGGGTTCAAATTTTTTTTTATTGGTAGCTTAAAGTGATTAATTTACCCCCCAACCTTGGAATTGGAAGTTTGGTGGTGTGTACAATTCAGACTTCAGCTTTTATAAACAGTGCATATTTTATTGCACCGGCCTAGCATGTAACATGGTGTCAAAAAGTCCATGCTCCACACGTCACATTTGGAACCTTTTACCTTTTTTTCGTGCTCAGTAATGACAATGACATACACATGGAGATTTTCATCATTCAATAATGATAAATGAAGATTTTCATTAGTCAACAACGATAATGACATTTGAAGAAGTTTAAGAGTTAAAAACAAGTTAATAACATTATCTTTACACACAATCTAAAGCTCTGGCTGTAGGCTAAACACAGGCTAATTGCCTGCATGGAGAGCTCAGGGTCTAACTAAAAATGGGTTGGTTTGAGTTTACCAATGAGTAACCCGAGTTGTGAAAATGAGTTTAACCTTACCCAATTTTTAAGATAGGGTTGGTACAGGTCCAGAGAGGTTGGCAACTTGATTTAATCCTATTTGATTTGAAATACATATATAAGTATTTTTTTCTTTTATATCTCTCAAAGTTGCAGTTTCTAACCCTTTATTTCTTTTCTACTCTATTCATATAAAAGTTTTATTATATTATATAACTAGAATTTAAAGGATATATAATTATAGAAAATAAAGTTAAAATAGATGTATATAATAATTAAAAAATACATAATTATAGAAAAAGGTTATTATAAAAAATATATGTCAAAATAATACTTGAAAAATGTGTTTTTCATTAATCTATTCCCAAGGATTCCAATTCCATCAAGACAAATAGGCCCATAGGTGATTAAAATGAATTTTTTTATATTAAAGTAGGAAACTTTTTTATGAAAATGGTATTTCAATAGTATTGAAATTAAATATTTATTGTAGTTATCATAAAACATTTATTCAAAATAAATTTAAAATGGGAAATAAAAAAATTGAGATATTAACTTAAAATTTCAACCATATTTATCTAACCTGAATTCAACCTGAAACTAACCCATTTTTTCAGAGTAAATTTAGAGTTGACTTGTAATTTTAAAAATAAAGTAAGGGTTTAGGTTAAATTGAATTCTTATAAATGGCGTTAGGGTTAAGTTAACTAGTATCTAACCCAATGTACACCCTTATGGAGACCTCCACATTATTTTTGTTGACCTCAAATTAAGGCATGATTCAACAGAGTAGAAAGGGGAGGATTCGCAAAATGGTGCTCTTATAAGAATTTAATTACCCCTGTTTACTTAATAATTTTCACATTCGAACATATCTTTTTCATCATTAATTTTATATTTCTTAAAAAGTCTATCTATCTATTATTTATTTTCTCTCATAGTCAAAATAAATACGGCGTTTCTTCAATGTTTCCATCAATTACCTTGTGTTCGTGTAGCCCCCAAAGGTACAGTAAAAGTAAAACCGCTTGATAGGATCAGTTTTCAAAAGCTCTTTCAAGTTTTCGATGACCATTACATTGACTGCTGAAAAGCTTATCATCTGGAGACTTTTCTTCCAATCGATTCTCCACACCGCGCTAGAAGAATAATTAAAAATTAGCCGCTGTACACTGAAAATTCCAATAAGATTCGAACCAATTTAACCATGTTACCTATCATGATTTATTTAATCTAAATATTATATATTTCTTACATACCACCAAATTACAATGTTTAGAAGACAATTGTCGACATGAAATCGACCGTTAGTCAATGGAAGAGAGAAGTACGCAGAGCATACCTAACACAAGTGGCAGTCATTTTAAGGTGCCACATAATCCTCGATAGGCGTACAAAACTCCTAATCAGTCGCGTGGGGATGATAATCTGGCTCCAGAGGCTGCTGGTGCGGCTTGCCGTGCAGTATTTCCATTATCAGTGACCCTTGCTAGCATCCAGCAACGTGTCTGTTCGATCCTAAAGCACCATCTAATTATCTTTCTTTTTTTTTTTTTTTTTTTTTTTTTTTTACCGATGCATGATCTGAATCGTTTAAGTTGTAGGCACTGTTTCATGGACAGTTAGACTTCATCGAGCATTTCTAAATTCTAACTAAGAGCCTTGTAAAAAAAGGAAAATGTAGTTTTACATCACATTAAGTCATTAACAGATATTTAACAAAGTTCCAATTTCTTTTTCTTTCCATCCAACAAATCAATCCCTATATTTCCCACCATGCACCACAGCGTACGGAAACCCAAACGCGTTGCGGCGCCCATCGAAAACCGGCCACAATTTAGACACGCGGATATGCGGTCATCGGCTGGCGTCTGCTTCGACGCTGCTGCTGCGAGAATCTTTGGCGTGCGTGCGTTGCTTTAATCCACCAGCTTCTCATCGGCTGCGAATGAAATCGTCTGCGTTTCCCAAGCGCCTCCCAGCACTAAAAAAGAATCTCTTTATTACGAAAATGCTGATGGATTTGGTTGTCGAAAGGGACTTACACAGCCAGCCGAATCCACGCGCGATGATACGGTTTTTACCATGGATAGGTACAAAAGATCTCTATTTCTACTCATCAACTGGGCCTAAAAGATACACGGTCGGTCTCATGCTCAACTTGGTCCAAGTGCTTTTAAGGGATGGGGGCACGAAATGGCCTTTATCTCTGCTATGTGGGGTAGTGGAGTCCAGTGACTTCCTCCCAAGTTGACCCCGGAAAATAGTTAGAAGAAGAAATCCTAGCCGGACGCATTTTCACTTCGGGTAACTACTGATTTCAAACATAATTTCTTACCGACGGTTCTGTTTTTTTACCATGGAATGAATCCAATGGCCGATGAGTGGATGGATTCGCCCATAAACATGCAGCCAGCAGCAGTCAACCGGCTAATGCTCCATGGGAGAATTGGGCCCGTTACAATGAAGGATTTTACTGCCATATCATCTTCCTCTTTTGGACGTTTCTGGTTTATTTTTTCTTTTGGCCCCGCTCTAACATCTGACGTCGACAGCAATGGCAGCAGCCGCGCAGAGAGAAGTGCCAATACCAACTCCTTTGGGTGCTGAGAGATACACAATACCCGTGTCTACGTATTGGGAGGAGAGAGAGAGAAACCCAGCGCCTGTATCTGGAGAGTGGAGAGAGAAAAGGACACGGATGGAGCTTTTGAAGATGCTGGGGGCTTTTGCTCTTTTTTAAGGTTCTGAGCCTTCGGCAGGTCACTCGATATAACTTTGAGATATACTACAACTGAGATTTTCAAGAGATATGTAGAGAATAAAGAGAAGAAGGGTATTTCTCTTTTCTGCTTCCGTCCATGATTTCTTAATTTTTTCCTTTTCTCGCTTCTGAGTTTTTGTTTCATTTAATTTTTTTTTTAGTTTCTTGGAGTCAGGGATTTCTGAAAAAAGTGAGATTTTGATAGATCTCTGACAGCAGTGTAACCCGAAAACTATTGGCTTTTGTAGGGTTCTGTTTATTATTCGATGTTTTTTTGCATATGCTGCATCTAGATCAAGGTTGTGGTGTTGGTTTCTGGGCTAATATAGACATTATAGGAGAAAGAGTGATGGGTTTTCAGTCCTTTTCTAGTGAATTATTGCTTGTGTCCGCAGACTTACAAGTTTTTTTTTTTTTTTTCCCTCATTCTCTGCATCAAAGTCAGAGTTTTGGGTATTGAAGATTCGTTGCTTTGGAGTGCTGAATTCATTGTCTAATAGCTGAATTTGAAGAGAGTTGAGAGATTGCTATTATTTTTCTTTTTCTGCAAGAACTCTTCGCCTAAAAAATTTTGATGGGTTTATGTGAAGAATCCCTAAACATCTGAGCTCAAAATCTGATGAATGTGATTGTGGATGAAATGGTTTCCTCCTTTTCTCTTCCAGCAAGATCTAATCTTTGCGTGATCTCCAAAGTTTGAGTTGGGTTTCAGCTGCATATTTTAAGTTTTCATTACCTGCTTACAAAACATGAATTGTGGCCTAATATTTGGATATTTGGGGGTCGAAATTCATAGAAAGGTTTTCTCTTCTTCTTCATCTTTTTCTTTCCATCTATAATGTCATCCATAAGAATTGTTTTTCCAGGAAATTTTACAAGCATAATAGAGCAGGCCTTTTAGTGAGAATCTTAGGAACTACGAAGCTCTGTTGGTACACGCCTCTTTTATGCCTGTTGGTGAAGGATTCAAAGCAAGACAGTTTTGCTTAACTTCGGGGGAAAATGATAGGGAATGCTACCTTCTTAAAATATTGCCTGCGGCCGCCATCCCTATAATTAAAGCATCTAGTTTCTACAGGTCATTTTGTAAAATTGCGAAAGGTTGTGACTTTCATGACAATTGTTGGTCAACCACTAGCATATATGTGAAAATCTCTTTCTTCCCGACCTGATCACATCAATGAGTTATAGGCAGCTATTCTTTTTTTTTTTTTTTAACTCTCATATTCTGACTCATGTGTATGTGGCTCTTAGGTGCAATTGTTTGGTTTCTGAGTTACCCATGTAGAGAAAAAGCAAAAAACTATCAAAAAAATTTTCTCAACTTCACAGTCAAAGAAGTAGGTATTGTTTCTCGAGACGAGACATGGGCATTCTGAAAATCATTGGTGTTTGGCATTGGCTGCAGTAAACAAGATTTCTGGGTAGAAGAGAGAAGAACGCTATTCATTTGTGTGGTGTCTTTGGGTTTTCCGAATGGAGAGCTTTAAGGAGATGAATGCAAAGTTGCCAGAAATGGAGAAGCAGCAGAGCTTTGTTGAGAGGAAAGGGAAGGCAGCAATGGAGACGCAGCAGAACTTTATTGAGAGGAGTGGGAAGGCAGCAATGGAGATGCAGCAGGGCTTTTTTGAGAGGAATGGGATGAAACCAATGGACAAGCAGGAGGTCTTCAAAGAGCAGAAAAAAGCTGTGGCAATGGAGAAGCAGCAGAGCTTCAATGACAGGAGTAAAACAATGGAGAAGCCACAGAATTGTGTTGATAGGAGTAGATTGATGGAAAAGCAGCAGAGCTTCATCGACAGGAGCAGAACGATAGAGAAGCAGCAGAGCTTCATGGACAGGAGGAGAACAATGGAGAAGCAGCTGAGCTTTCAGGACAGGAATAAAAGGGTAACTATGGAGAAGCAAGTCAGCTTTAGTGAGAAATATAAATTGATGGAGAAACTGCCCAGTTTTCGTGATAAGAGCAAATTGGTAATAATGGAGAAGCAGCAGAGCTTCCGTGAGAAGAAGAAGAGCAGAGAATCAGCAGCGAAGCGTGGTGATTCACCAATTCATCTGGCTGCTAGATCAGGGAATCTGATCCAAATCAAAGCGATTCTTCAGGGCTGTGATGACAACCGTCTGAAGGAGTTGACCACGTCAATGAACCAGGATGGAGAGACAGCAATGTATGTTGCAGCTGAAACTGGGCATGTATCAGTTGTGAGCGAGCTCTTGAGGGTTTCAGATGGTCAATCCGTTGCTCTCAAAGCCAAGAATGGTTATGATGCATTCCATATCGCTGCTAAGCAGGGCCATCTAGGTGAGATTTTTATCTTAATTTTAATTTTGTAGGTGTTGTATGCTTATTTTTTCTGTCAGTGATTGATCTGTGCTGCATTTCACCCGTGCTCATTTCAGCAGAAGTGAAAATATTGCAGTTGTTGGAAAAATGTAGTACTTGTTTGCAAGAATTTCTCTAATTTGTGGAATGGAACTCTTGTTTCCCATACTTAAGGGAAATTGCTGTAACGCATGGACACAAGTAGCATCTTATGATTTTTGAAAACTCTATTAAAAATCCCAAAATTTTTAAATAATTTTCTTTCAACATGAGCCTAAAGCAACATTGGTTTGTGGGGCGAAATCTTGCTGTTATGATAGTCTGCTCTACTAACAAGAAGTTCCTGGTTTGCATTGATTTTTTGTGATACCAAGCTGTCTTCTTTTGGGTTTTTTCCATCATGCCAATGATCTCATCTGCTATTATGTGCTGGAAATTTCCTAGCATATAAGGTTGCCTGATATAGACTGATGGGTAAAACAGTAGTATTCAAAAGTAATTCTTGGAATCCATTTAATGATTTAATCTGCGTAGCATTCCTGCATGTTTGAGAACCTGTCATTGACATATGAAAAACTGCTGTTCATTAGATATTTTCTTGATCGACAAGTTCCGCTAGTGATCATCAGTTGCCAACTCTGATATAGTGTGTTTGTGATATGTTGCTTTCCCTCCTAATGTGTGGATTGTGTGGCTGGTGACTTGGCAATCTGCATGTTTCAAGCTATGTTCCCCCTCAGGATTCTGTGCAGGTTGTTTACTTGTTTTCCTTGGGTCCCCAGTCCTTAAATCATGATTCAAGAGAATAGGCCATTTATTCATGCTCAACAAAGGGAGATTTGGGCAGTGGGGATTGCCCTATCAGCATGGAACTTTTGTGCAGTTGCCAGTCAAGCTGTAATGGACAAATCTTAGTTCTATTACTATTCATCAGTGTGGACCTACAGCCTTCAAGAATGAAAATCAAATAACCCGTCTAGTTTCTGCACATAGATGATGGAGATGATTTCTCATTCTTCCCAAATGATCATAAAATGACCACTTTTTGTGTGCATGACCATCAGTTGATTTTAGTTTATTTATTTCTTTTTTTTTTTTGTGATCATGTAGAGGTTTTAGAAGAGCTATTGCATTCCTTCCCTGACTTGGCCATGACTACGGATTCATCAAACTCCACGGCCTTGCACACGGCTGCCATTCAAGGCCATGTTGATGTTGTTGATCTTCTTCTAGCAACAAACACAAGCCTTGAGAAGATAGCCAAAAGCAATGGAAAAACTGCCCTCCACTCTGCTGCAAGAATGGGGCATCTGGACGTGGTAAGATCCCTTCTGGACAAGGATCCCAATCTGGGGTTTAGGATAGATAAGAAGGGTCAGACTCCACTGCACATGGCTGTAAAGGGACAAATTGCTGACATAGTGCTTGAGCTGATTAGACCAGATCATGCAGTTATTGCCTTGGAAGATAACAAGGGGAACACAGCATTACATATTGCAACAAGGAAGGGTCGCACTCAGGTTAGCAATGGTGTTTTATCTGTTTCCTATCTTAAAATTAGCTTCCAGTTAATAATGCCCTATGTGCACTATAGTAATGTTGCCTTTATACAGCTTTAGGACATGCTTTTTCTTTGCATTCGACTTGGAAATATGATATGAAGTATTTTAATATGCCAATTGCAGATTTTCTAGGCCAACGTTCTTGGCAGATGCATTAATAATATGCATAAGTATATATATAGTTCAGTGGAATAGTTGGCTCCTATCTGATATTCTGATTAATGTATCACAATGAGCTCAATACGTCAAGATTATTGTTTCACAAGATCATTTCCCATTCCAGATAATAGGTACCTACTACACTAAAAATATTTAGGAACATGTATATATTTGATTGGAATGGCAGTCAACCTACAAAGAAATACATGGGAATAAGACATCAATCTGTATATGATAGAATTAATTTTTGGTTTTGGTGGTAGTTTATTGCTGGACAGGGCATTTTGGGAAGTTTAGGTCTTGGGTTTGCGCCCAATATAGCTAACAAATAACATTAAAAATGATAAGTCTTTACAAGGCATACAACAGAGGCCCAGAGTACTTGAAAATTAAGTATACATTATGCAAATAGTTCTAGCTAAATTTTCCATATTATGGGTTCTATTATCCAACCTGTAATGAATAATGCCCAAATTATGCATTATGATTCCTGTACCAATTTGAGCTTGGCACTTTGACTTAGCAATCAGTGGTTTCCATGTTCTTCAAGCTTATTTTCGGTGAATGCATAATACATGAATAATTTCTGAATGCCATCATGTTATGGATTGTACCCTTTCAGTTCATCAAAATAACTCACTTTGCAAAATAAAAATTCGCTTCTTTGGTAGATATCCTTAGATGGTAGCTGCAACTTGAGTTGTGAGAATTAGCACCATCCAATTGAACAGCATGTTCCAGTCCAAAGTTCAATATTGATCTTGCTTTGTCATGAATGAATTTTTGAGAACTGATCTCATGACATGGTGAAGGAATATGTCTCATTGTCACACCTCCACTCCCTGCCTTTCAAGTCAATAGTAGTGCCATTCTTTTCAAATGTACTAGTATAGTCTTCTAGAATTTAGCCATTCATCTCTACCTGTAAACATTTCATTTGCTTAGAGCCTCTCAATCATTAATGCGAATATTGATGTGAAGAAGCTATTAGGTATTCAGGTCCAATGGAAATGAAACTAATCAAGTTACATAAACTGACATGTAAAGAGAACTATGTGGCATGAAGTTACATTAAACTCTTAGCATTCACAATGAATGATGGTTATGTTTTCCATTGACTTATCTGCTTTTCTTCTCAGTTTCATTTGTGTTGATTCTTATTTGGTGGTTGTTTTTGGTTGGGTCAGATTCTGCAGGCATTATTATCAGTTGAAAGAATTAATGTTAATCCAGTAAACAAGGTAGGAGAGACTGCACTTGACATTGCTGAAAAATCCGCGAATGAGGAACTTGCTCCTATTCTAAGAGATGCAGGGGCAGTGAGTGCAAAGGATTGTGCTAGCCCTCCAAATGCTGCTAGGCAACTAAAGCAGACCGTCAGTGACATAAAGCATGAGGTCCACTCCCAGCTACAACAAACCCGTCAGACACGGGCACGTGTCCAGAAGATTCAAAAGCGGCTGAAGAAGCTGCACATAGATGGTCTCAACAATGCTATCAATTCAGCAACAGTGGTTGCTGTTCTCATTGCAACTGTGGCTTTTGCAGCCATCTTCCAGGTACCTGGGCAGTACATTGAGGAAAATCGCACTGATGAGAGCATGCTTGGAGCTGCCTACATAGCCGACAACCCAGCCTTCATCATCTTCTTAATATTTGACTCAGTGGCCCTTTTTATCTCCCTGGCTGTTGTGGTTGTGCAGACATCTGTGGTTGTGATTGAGAAGAAAGCAAAAGAGCAGCTGATGTTTGTCATCAACAAGCTTATGTGGATGGCTTGTCTTTTCATATCAGTGGCTTTCATCTCGCTCTCTTATGTTGTTGTAGGCAATGGTGCTCAATGGCTTGCTAGATCTGCCACGGTGATTGGTGGCGTGATCATGCTGACCACCATTGGCGCCATGTGCTACTTTGTTATCCTGCATAGGATTGAAGGCTCGAAAAAGAGTATGAGGGCAGGTGATAGTCGTTCACGCTCATGGTCTGTGTCTGTTGCAATCTCTGATCCAGAGCCCGAATACAGGAGGATGTATGCAGTTTAGGAGATTATCTTGTTCTCTCACCCTGGTTTTCTCACATCTTTTTAGAAGGGCAAGATCTGATTAATTGAAGCACCATGTTTTATGGTTATGCATAACCTGATATGCCCAACAGAAGATTATGTCCTGTGTCCAAGTCTGTCAGCATTTGGACATTAGACTGTACATACATACCGCTTGAGTTGCAGCTCTTAACTTAAGACTCTGCCATTTGGGTGATCCTAGATGCTTCCGATGTTTTAAGTAGATAGCTTCCACTTTTTGGTGCCGCTCCTGCCAATTTGCTCCTTGTCAAGGTCTGACTTTCCGAGCAACTGGGAGGGTTTAAGAAACAAAGAAGACCTGCGGAAACAGGTTATTTAATTGTATGTTATGGCTTTGGAGGCTATCTTCTTTTCTCTTATCTGCATTTATACGTGATGTTAGATGAGATAAAACTCTTAATTGGTATTGAGGATCAACAGATAACGGGGCTCTGTGCAATGAGAACCCCTCACCGGTGAGAATTTCCAGAATGCAGGTTCTATCTCAGCTTACCCGGCCAAAACAGAAGTCTCTGAAATGAGTTTTGTATATTTTAGTATGTTGTGGGTGAGTGTATATACAACTGAGCTGCATGTAAACGACTCAAAAGTTATATATGGTTTCATTTATCTTTCTCGTTCTCAACCATTGGAGTTCATGTTCTGTGTTTTTCATAATTTCCTTGATTGTGTATGTCCAACCAGTTTACAATGATTTGAGAATTTAATTAATCAATGACGAAGTTAAGAAAAATAATGTCTTTTTGTGTTTATCCATGTATTATTTTACAGCAGTGGCTTCTATAAGCAGCTTGGAGGTTCGACTAGGCCGCTGACAGTTCCCTTGACATTTTGACAGAAAGACTGGGCGAGCTGCTTGCCATATGTAAGCTTTATGTCTTGCAATCCAATCTGTTTGCATGGAGAGCTTGCGCTGCAATCAAATTTCACGGCGATCTTAGATGCAGATGTTCCTTTGATATCCTTGTACACCACATCACTGATTTTTACACCGGAATGCTGCAGGCAAATCAACTCAAATGTCTTCATCATACACACATCTTAAAACAGAAAGAAATGCGGAAAAGAAATTACAATGGTTGAATGAGATGGGGGTGCAAATCTTATGGTGGTCTTCAATTGTATTCTCTATCCGTTTAATACAGTTAAGATGAACCGATCTTGTTCAAATCCAAGCAATCTTCATGAATTTCCAAACTTACGTCCTATGGTAGGCAAATTTCCCACACAAGGACTGCAACAGAAGGATAATTCTAGCTGTCGAAACAATGATCACTAGATCGAGCAGGAGCAACTAGCTGCTGCTGGTCCAAGTTCAATGGGCAGAGAATGCATCGATTGGTTTGTATTGCCCGATTAACGTGATTTTGTGGTCACCAGAATCCAATTGGAGTTCCATCATGTGGCCAAAATGGGACACTTTGCTCCTCCCAGGTTGGGCAAAGTAAAAGCCATGGATAGCTGGCTCGGCAGAATTAACTGTGCGGTTATTTTTATAAAATAGGCTACCTTACGCCAATCCATTTTTATGCCAGAATATCCAAGGCAAAGCGTTTGGATGCAGTTTGGCAAGTCTTTATGCATGGGGAATTTTGCTGAACTCAACTTTGTTTTACTGTACGAGCGGCCTCATATGGTTAGTTCTCTCACCTGATCAGGGCAATCTTTGCCACGGTTGGGGCAGTAATGCTGGTCGATAATAATGGGATTTTTGACATTGATCATCACAACATGTTGGAAAACAACACCTCGAACAAATCCCTTGCTGGGTCTTGCCCAGGCTTTGATCCTCAACCCATTGTTTGTTTGATTGAGCACTACTGTTTTCACTGTCACATTCTCCACGCCTTCCTCTTCGAGTCCCTTTGCAAGGCTACCAATGCTGTCACAACCAGGCACATGACAGAAAGTTTGCTTGTGAGAATACGCATCAAGGTGGCACAAACATACAAGACATACGCTGTTCACAGTCTGGGTTTAGCCGCATTAATACAGCCATCCAAGAACTTAGCAGATGGACTCTGCCAGCATGTCTGTTTTATGCATTTACCTTGTATCCTCGAGTGGACATTTGAACTCACAATCATTGGCAAATTGGGGACAGCTGATGAACTGCTCACACCTTTCATGTGCCTGTGTGTGTGCAGGTGTGTTAGTAAAGATCAATCGATAGTGCAAATTGGCATTCCTTACCTCATTCCATGCCCTGGTCCACATGCGACGTTTTGAATCCACAGGTTCCTCGTGCCGGGACCAATCGAGATGCAGTCATCTCCAGTCTTTATACCTGTTTTGAGTATGTTTACCCCTGTTGATTCTTGAACATGTATCCCATCGGTGTTGGGGCTCTGGCCTGGGGCAATGATCCTCACGCCTTGCACGGTTACATTCTCTGATGAGTGGATCTCAATGTGAGAATTCTTGCTGTTGATCGATGTTAGATCCTTGATCAACACATCCTTGGAATCGTAGAATGCAAGTGACTGCAAGAAAGCACCCAAATGCGTTAGCAGATGGCCAGGCTAAGCGCGGACAAGCACAACATCGGTGCAAATAGTGCTTCTCCATCAAAAGGAAGGCGGGAATGTAGAGAGCATCACGAAATATGAATTCTTGAATCCCCATTTCGAGATTTGTAGCTTCCGGTCCACCATTCATGAATGATGGTGTATGCATGTGCTCGAATCTTGGTGTCTGGCTGCCTGCTATGTAAAGTCATATTGATGGATGGGATATCTTATCCAAATGACCAGCTATCCACAGCGGCCCCCACCTGATAATTGCCTGGTGATCTGACTGGTCTGTCCAGTTACCTACTCTCATAGCAAATGTTCTGAGGTACAAGCTATCAGTGTTAAGGAAAATGAAAGAAAATATCCATACCGCAGCATCGTCGGGACAATCGTTGCCGGCACCCTTGCAAGCCCACATGCTCGATCCTCTTCCATTGAGGTTACCTCCAATGACAGACACCCCTCTCACCTTCGTGAATAATATCCAATTATCAGATGAACCCAAGTCCCTGTAATCTGCTGGTGCCAGCAAAATCCCATTTAGACGGAATGTTATCCTGGTATTTTTACACGGGCCCTGGAAAACAACCGGACCAAGAAGATATCTCTCACTCGGAACTATGATGGTGGCCGGCATAGACGACCAGCATGCCGCGGCCCATGCATTCATGAACGCACGATTCGCATCCGTCTTCCCATCTCCCTTCGCCCCATAATCGGCTACGTTGAGGTCGACCGCGTTCCCTGATATGAAGCAGAGGAAAAAGACAGGAAAAAGACGGAATGTGAATGTCGCCATTGCAAACGAGAAGATTTGGAGAGTTGAAATGATTTTGATGATGAGCAGTGAGCATTTGGTTGGCCTTTATATTGTTGCAGTGAGGTGTTTGGGTGGCCAAAACACGAAGCAAAACTAGTGCAAATTCAAAGGATGGGGAGCTTTACGTGCATGAAGGAATACTTTCTCGAAAGCGGCAAAACTTAGACCGGAAGAATCCTGTTCGGCTGGTTCACGTAGTCAAGCATTGCCAAACTTCCAAAACGTGGGTATAATCCACATTCCAGACGGACGGTCCTTGCTTCATGAGCGGATTGCACGTCGGAATGCATAGCGAGAATGTTGGGTCATTGGCGGTTGATGAATGACACAGCTACTGCATTTTTTTCAATTTAACAGTTTTTGGGGGAGGCCGATTGTTTGAGTCTCATTCAAGCCTGTAGGTAAAAAATGCTTATGGGCAGGCAACGTCCCATACTAAAATCTACAATTTTCATTAGCTTCTGTTCTGGTATTAGCCCTTCCAAAGTGGAAAGGATCAGAGAGGTTTAATAAGCAGACAGGCAACATGAATGTGAGCCTGAATGTATAGATATCATCACATGCATCTTTTTTGAAAGCTTTCGGTCACGTGTTAAAACTGGCATGATAGACCAATCAGAACATCTACATTTATCGGCTTTTCCCCTCATGTTGTGCTTGAATTAGGGGAATGAGAATGATGGGTTGCTTATAGCAACGAACTTACTATGCTAAAGACGATGTTGTTTACTTCTACTGAAATGTCGACATCATTTTTTCTCCTAAATCTATCTAGTGAAGCAATCCGCATGTGGACATGGTACCATATTTTCCTTTTAGGCCTTAATCAAACTAATTTATTCATCCACAAATGTAAACTCTCTACCCACAACATCGATTCCCAAGCCTGGACATTGCGGGATAAACTCAAGTTTCTCATGGGGATCACACGGCTGCGAATTATCTTTCTTTGATGAACTGAAAAGGAGCATCTGTGAAATGGGTCCTCACCCAAGATTCACCTCACCAGAGGGTCAGTGGCCTTTCCAAACCACAGAAGCCTGTTTCTATTCTCCATGGAATCTGTAACCACCGAATCCCAATTGGTTCGCATGCCAACCCATCTGGAAAATCCCCCAGCGTACCCAAACGTCTGTTGTTACAGGAAACACGCCTCTTGCATTTGTGTCTCGAAGATTTGATTAGACAGTGTTAAAATATTTTTCAAAATGCTAAAATGTCTTTTGAGTACAAGGTATTTTCAAATAAAAAATATGTTTTAAGACAGGGTTGTGTTTTTTGGTGAAGAGAGCTTGTTGAGATAGGACGATTGACATTATCTCCTCTTTAATTCCTCTCTAAAAAATCTTCTTTATTTAAAGATATTTTGCACTTAGAAGGTATTCTGTTCATTTAAAAAACATCTTGACAGATTCTAATGTTGAAAATCACATAAGGGTATATTAAAATAACTTTTAAAAATCCAAAAAATACACTCTCAAGAAAATGATAAGCATAATAATGTCAAACTTAAAGGAGGGTATACATGCTAAACGACCCATGAAAACTACAGGAGATCTCCCATCCGAAGTGCCCAATTTCAACCCCGTATGCACATGGAAAATTGGCCCCACAAACGGTGTGAAGTAGGGCTAGTTAGTTGAGAAGAGGAATTGCGGTGCATGTGCTGGCTTGAGTGGAAATAACAGGTGGGTAGACATGCCCTTAATAATATGTAGCGTCACAATAATGTCATGACATACCATGATTCCAAGAGGGCAGATGCAAAAGGTTTCAAGCTTTGTTTTTAGGAATTTAGACGAGAAAGGTTTCTCGTTACTTCGTTTAAAAAGCTTTGACCTCTAATGAAGTTGCCATTGCAAAGAACCTTTCCAGAAATTTCTTCATGCTTTGCCATGCTAACATGTTCAAGTAAAATCAAACAAGAAAAGGTCGTTTATTGCCTGGTTTTGGATTGATTCAACATTTATTATGAAAATAATCTTACCGTTTTCATAAGTATTTGCAGTTTTAATCATTAATTTTCATTTATTTTAATTTTATTCGATCATCTCATTTTCATTCATTCTCAATGCTTTTCCACCGACGGAATAACAATCACCCCCAAAATGTACAAGAGCGCCGCACAAATAAATACCTAAAGTCAAGCCGCACAAACCCGGTTCACCTGCTTCAATGACCGACCTCCCATTGCCCGTGCCCTGGATAACAATAGCGCCCAAAAGTTGTGCGGCCAACTCATTTTGACGTAGGTAGCATTCTTCTATTCTTTTCCCTTCCTCACCTATATATGGACGTGTTAGGTCTGTGACGTGCCCATATGGTGTTTTCTCTAGTGGCGTAACATCAATCAAAGCTCATCTTTTGGGAAAGGGAGGTTGCGGTACACAACCCAGCTCTACAAGACAAGTAAAATCAGATATTCAAACTGTTTATTATATTATTCTTAGTTATTAATATATATGTATATGTGTGTATACTTGCACACGCGCATTTTACACTTAATTGTGGTTTTGATTTAAATTTAAATTATATTGTGCCTAAAATAAAGTTTTGTATTAATTATTTAGATCGTATTTAAATAATTGTAATTCTTTTCAATTTAAATAAAAACAATAGTTGTAATTCTTTTCATAAATTCTTTATGCTACAAATAAAATTCAATGAAAAAGTCATAATTTTATTCATATGCAGTATGGAATATGAAACCTATTGTATACCCAGCTGTACCTTTGCCGTATAGTCATCCGCCGCGCGTCATCCTGCATCATTTGAGGCAAATCTACGACATGGGCCTGTAGACGTCCAAGTCAACCGCGTTGTTGGTACAGTCCCCCCACCGGCTGCTGTGAAATGACTCATAGTTTCCTAGGCTGTCAAATCATCCACATTCACAACCATGCATTGAACTCTAGGAATTGTCCACATGCATGGCTATCGATTGAATGCGGGACCCTATGTACGCGCACATGTAGGTTTGAACTTTGAAGTGGACAACAAACATGCCCATGTGCAGTAACCAATTCCCCTCTTAATGGTTGGGATTGTCCGATTACTTTGGCTTTTGCGACGAGTTGCATGTGCATTGCACGTGAACTTACGGGTCGTCTGAGCATCAGGGCAATTCGCCTTCCCACCGGAATGGTGGGGATACAAAGCCACTTTTCTTTTTAATTACTGCCACAAAGGCTGGGCAGAGCAGCCGGTGCTGCCGCTTCTTTGCTGCCTGCTTACTCCAAAGAGCGACTCAAGTGCGCGCGTACGGGGTAGCATAATTGCAAATTAACGCTTATGTTTTGAATATTTACAAAATGAATTATTTTAAGTTATTATATCTTCCAAAATAGGTTCTATTAACTGAAAGATTCTAATGAAGATTGATAATAGTGATTTAAAATGCATAGATAAAAAACTTAAAGGGCCTAATTTGTAAAAAAAAATTAATAATAAGGCAAGTCAAACCCTATTACTTTCATGTTTTTGAGTCTTAAATCCTCATTGTTAGTCTTTTTTAAACTCTATAGTTCATGGGGTCTATTGTGATAATTTAGAAGATTTATTTACAAATATCCTAAATATGAAAACTCATTTACAATTATACAAAATTGTAGGTTCGATTTTGCATGCACCCAATGAGGTGATGAACGCGCCTCCTGACACAGGACCACGAGGCTGACGCAGGCAAACGATGTGGACGTGGCAACATCCAGGGAAAACATCTAACTACCATGACAGTAGTGGGGCCCACTTTGGGCAAAGCCAATTGCTAACCTTCCCAAACGCGCCATGAACGAGCGACGCTTACCGCATGCTTGGTCTGCTTTTGGCCCATCTAGACTTTCGCTGGGGGTACCGCTGGGTAAATGATGTTAGGAGCAATGAAAATGAAATAAACCCAGTTGGTGAAATCTGCAATCTCAACCAAAGACCATCAAGTTAGGTCTGAGTTGATATTTTAGGCTGGCTTCCTACAAATGATATTTTGTAAACCATAAGCGAGCTTTAGAAGTTTATTCAAGTGTAATCAATGCATCAATGAAAATATACCCAGTACAGAAACTTATTTTCCCTTATCTTTCCCATTTTGTGTGTACGTGGGTTTCACCACAAAAAGTTTGTATTTATTTTGCATTTAATTTTTATAAGAACACGTCTTACCAATGGATTTTGTTGACTTCCTCGTCAACTAACCATATTCTGAGTTGACATGACCCAATGACAATCTTATTCTAATTCCTAGTTAGTGATTTATAGAGTGCGATGTCACACTAGTTCATTAAAAAATTAGATAGCTACAAAGCTTATTAAATGAGTGATGATTTTCCTCAAGTATAATTAAAGGAATTGAATATTGTGAAGATCTAGCTAAGCCATTAATCAAAATTTCCACTTTCTTTTGGTATTCGAATCTAAAATATGAGGCTTATTTAATAACAGGTGGGCAACACAGAAAAATATGCCAAATAATGTAAAAAAAAGGTAAATTAACCATTATAAGCAGTGACATGCAATCATTTGCTTTGTACATTTACATCTTAATAATTCGAGCTACTTAATTAGACTTATGTCCTACGATTGTCAAGGTTAAATTCCATGTAAAACCAGTATCATGTTTTCCGCAAAGGCTTTTTTGGCAAAGCCCATTTTTTATATTTTGGCTCATGTATGATGAAATGACAGATTTTTAGTTTGTAAGTGTCATGACCTGTCCTTGTCGCTCATCTTTGGGCGTGGCTTGGTAGCCCGACGTTGTGAAGATTACACTAGCCCACCCGCAAGTTGATCCTCGGCAAAGTGACCCACTATTCAAGTATTATTCTTAGGCTGGCATTCAACCTTCATGTAGCCGCAACCAACCATACTTGAACCCATAATCTCAGGATTTGTTGGTCTTAAGGACCACACCTCTTATCAATTAAGTTACGACTGCTTTGAAAGATGAGGAATGGGACTGAAGTAAAAAGGTTTGTATATTATGACTTATTTTTATTAGGAGTGGGATAAACTCAATTATAACCCTATTTATAAAATCTTAACTCAATCTTATCTTTAATTCTATTTGTAAAACTTAACCTCACCTTAAACCAACCTTTAAAAAATTGGGTTAAAATTGTACAAGAACAACGGACACATCAGCCCTGAGAACGGAGACCAAAAATTGACAAGGATACACAACAAGCAATGGAACCTGAAGACTATGGTGTTTTAAAGAGTTCTTGATAAGAACACTAGGCTTGATCCGACCTGCTTATGCCAATTCAAGTTCGGCGAGTTTATCATTTGCATTATGCTATGGGTAGCTTCACCAGAGAAGATGGGAGACAGGCGGGATACGAGATGTGGTGTTGTATTGTGGCCTGTGGGTGGGTGTGTTGTGGGGAAGAAGAAGGAGACATGCGTAATGCCTACTGCGGTCTGTGGGTGCAAGTGCGAACTGCTCTACTATTCGTGAATGCCAATAGTAGTCTTTTGTGCTTCTACCCAGTGCAGTTGTGCCTTGTGCGGGTGTTGTTCGAATATGGGTAAAGTGAGCATGCAAATTCTCTATTTGTGCATCAACATATTACGATTGTAAACATGCAAAGAATCTTGTTTACATTAACGTATTATCTTTCTATGCTTATTACTAAGCATGCAAGAGTTTTCTTTTTCTTTTTTTCTCCTCTTTTTCACCTTCTTCTCTTTTTTTTTCTCTTCTTTTACCTTCTTCTCTTTTTTTTTCTCTTCTTTTACCTTCTTCTCTTTTTTTTCTCTTCTTTTATCTTCTTCTGTCTTTTTTCTTTTCTTTTCTTTTCTTTCTAGTTGAGGTGTTAGAGTTGGTGTGTTTCCAGTAATAATATCTTTTCAGGTTGACCTAGATGAAAAAGCTAAAAAACTAAAATTCCCTTCATTTGATAAGCTTTGATCCTTGCAATCTGGAGGTTCGAAAGATGGTGTATATTTTGTAGGGTTATGCTTGCTAATTAAATTTACTTTTAAGAAACATAGAGAGTCATTATTATCACCATCAAAAGCAATTTTCTTACCTAAGGGCCTGTTTAGCCTTGCGTTCCACAATCACTGAAAGCACTTTTACATTATAAAAGTGCTTCTCCAAGTGTTTTTGTTTTGCTGGGTCTTATTGAGCTTTTTTGAACCATAAAAGCCGTTTTTTTTTAATGTTTACTTGGAATCAAGCTTGTATTTGAAACTTTTTTCTCACTATGCTTTTTATTAAACAAGCTTAATAAATACCAATAGGCTAAACAGACCCTAAGTAGGATCAGCTTATATAGGCATAAGCTATTCAATTGGATGACATCTTTGAAAGTTTATTGAATGGGTTTATAAATTGCGCACTTTACCCAAAATGTTTTTACTACTCAGTTGTTTGCTGTGATGGTAATGTCGTAACTTATGATAAGAGGAAACCATTAGCACATTAATTGCATATTAATTAATATTATTTCATCAATATAATCTTTGAAAGCATATAATCTGAAGTTGTTAAATTTCATTAGTCTATGTAAAAATTTGCATAATTCGAGGGTTCGTAAATGAAAAAAAAAATGCCTCCTTTCAAAATACACCTTGAAAGCCTAAAACTCCAATATTTTTTCCTAAAATCTAAAATTCAATCGAAATGCTAGAGCTTTTCCTGTTTTCCAAGAACGGAAGTCCAATTTCAGCGCCATCCTAACATGCCGACTTACATGAGTCATATCAATATAAAGGCGAGCCCGTCCTGGCAAAAACATGTCTTGAAAAGCTACAATTCCCTCCAAGAGAGCCCTGAAGCCACTCGAAAATGCAAAACAACCAATTGACAGGGAAATCTCGTATACCTAGATGCTCTTTTTTCTGTGGGCATTTGGGCATGCGAATTATATTTTTGCCTGATTTCTACCTCTCCTACCTCCAACCAGAGTCCTTTACATTACCAATTGAAGGTCCACCTTCAATCGGACCAAGATACACTGAGCCGTTCTGTTGTAATCAGGTCTATGGACAGACCAGTCATGTTAAAACAAATCACGAGGCCGCCCAAGGACAATGTCTTCAAGGCAAGATATTAGCCTTGGAATTCCAAGATTAGCAACGCATGTTCTTGCCAAGTAGTTGCAAGAACAGTCCGGCTGATTCTCTACTCCGTGGGCATTTGGGTGTACTTGGTTACGGTGGATTTGAAAGAAAAGAATATATTTAAAATACGCATTGATTTTTAAAATAAAAAATAATATTACTAAAAATAAGTGTATAAAAAATGCACCACTTTCAGCTACACCCAAATAATGGTGGCGGCTTTAGCTCCAAATCTCCTGCAGCCAAAGCACAGCACAAGCAAATCAGCCCAACAATGAGTTGCAGGTACATGTCTTTGAGAAACCGGTGAACCAATGGATCATGTGTGTGTTCCACCTAAGAGCAAGGACCATTTTCTGCAGCATGTTTATTCCACGGCGGGTCCCTTTCCCAATTTTTAAAATAATCCCACGGAGTGTCTGGCTCTTGATTCCATCATTCAGTTTGTCACCTCAATTTATAAACTAACACAGCAATATTGCTGGGTAAGCACTGATTAGACACCTAATTGACTAGCCTTTCAAGTGCAAACCTCTGCCAGCATAATATCTACTACAACATCTGCATCTTCCAGATTTCGGAATCCATGACGAAGGCCTGCTACAACAAAATTCATTCTTTCACTCCCATCAGGTGGGCCACAATTTTAGAATCAATACAAAATAGTTGTCCAATTCGATTTACAAATGTGTCTAAATACATATAGAAATTTCTTGATTTTATACATAGTAAAATTATAAAGATATAATTATCGTTTTTATGGTGTGGATTTTAGAAAAAAAAAAAGAGTTTTGCGGGTTGAAAATATGTGAGTAGATTATGACTTAAGATACACCGGGTAGCACCCAACCAACTAACACCACTCATTTCACTTGCGTGCTTAGGCTGAGGCGCTCGCACCCCAAGCATCGGTTAGCGAGATGGCCGGATGCACTCCCCTCGCTGTCACTGCAGATAGAGAGTCGCACTCACACAAACGAACTTTCAACGGCAGCATGCGTGAAATACGCACTACTTAGCGGACTATGCATGGTATTGGGAGGGCCAGCTCTAGATGTGCCATGTCCCAAATATCACTAATCATGGCTGAAAAATACAGGGAAAAAGATGGACGGCTGAAAAAGCTAAATAATATTGTTATGGCCTTTAGCAATTATGAAGAGTAGTTGGGTTTATCTCTCCGGCGCAGAATCATTTTAACAAGCTAAGGCCAATGGTCGAAGGCGTATTAATACTACCACACGTGTGTCTTTTTTCTTACGCGTGTAGAGAACGTGGCAGTGCCTAGTGGCGGCTCACTTCGCTCAAGTATTCTACCGTACATCCCTACGTTTTATTTGACAAAATACATAACCCAAATTCCAATATTTGTTAATAATCAAGTCATCAGGATAGCTGGACCTAACTTTAGATTCACCTGATTGTTATTTTAAATAAAATTTTGGCATCAAAGTATTCGAAATTAATATGTTTTATTGGATTATACGAAGGAAAAAAATGAATGATATAAATGATTAGAAGCATTTTTTAAAATTATTCTCATTTTATAAAATAATAAGCACAATATCAACGGTATTGATGGCGTAAATATGATCTAGATAGATGAATGCAAACAGCTAGTACAATGCGACGCGACGTATCCAACCACCGGCCAGCAAACATCGTCTCAGTCTCTCAGAGATGCTTTAATAAGCGAGGCGTGAGATCATAGTCTTAAACCTACACGCAACTTATTCAATAATACATTGCACAAGCAGACAATCGGAACCCTTTATAAGCTTTAATCATGTAAAAATGTTTATAGAAAAACAAAATAGTGATGTAATTATCAAAAAAATAGTATTCTCATTTGAAAAATAATCAACGGATGAAATAACTCAAAATATTAACACCCATCCTTTTGTCAAAAACCGTCCGATTATTGCACAAAAACTTTCGCAACATTGCCCAGATTATTCATTTCGCAGATGAATGTCGCAAGGGCCAAAATATCTAACGCAGGCATGCAAAACGATGCGTGTAGGATAGTCGGCTTCGTTTTATCTCGTTCGCGCAGTTATAAAAGGCTGGGACGTCAAAAACCAGGGCCCTTCCTTTTTCTTATGATGGTGTCGGGTCCTCATACACGAGCTCTCACTCATCGCCGTTGCTTTTCCTCCGCCTCCCCGGACCACACCCATTCCCCTTAAAAACTGTAAGTTTTCCTCCTGTTCTCTCCTCTCTCCTTTGCTGCATTTGAGTCCCTGAAATTTCTTTGTTTTTTGGGTAATTTGCACCAGAAATGGTGGTTGTTTGGGCCGCCTACCGGTGAGCTGAAGAGGGTGACGGGACAACTTGAGGAATGGGTCGATGGGTCGTTTCCTGATTTGGGTTTGATGTTTTTTGTACTTTGGCTGTGGGTTTTGAGGGATTCTAATAATTTTGAATCGCTTGAGGGGTCTGGGCTTTTTCTTCTTTATTTTCCTGTTTTGATTTGTTGGGGATTTTTGGGAAGTGGATTTTTCGGTGATTTTGGTTTGAAAGATTGGTAATTTGGTTATTGGTTCTTGTAGTGTTGGGGTTTGATTGGGCGTTTTTTTAGTAAAGTTTGTAACTTTAGGGTGATTAGGGTTTCTAATCGAGGATGCACAGTGGAATGTCTTGCTATGCAAATTGGCCTTTATTAGGTTCTCCTGCATTTTCACACCTTTTATTGTAAAGTAAGGGTATGACTTTGAGATGGATGATGAGGGCTGGATATCAAGAGAGAAATACTCCATTAGGTGTTTGGTGTTTTCTCTCTTCGTTTCTCTATTATGTTTTCGATTTGGAGACTGGTAGTTTGGTACCGTATTCGCATTCGATGATTCTGGGTTTTTTGTTCAATTCTAGAGTAGTAGTTTGTTAGTTTGATGATTGCAGGTTTTTGCTTTGATTCCCCTTTTTCAGGCGATTATTTATGCAAATCTCACTTGTTTACAACCAAAATGTTAGATCTTTGCTTCTGTTAGTTTGTGATTGGGCTTAACAACTTCATTGATATTGAAATCTTCTCATCTTTCAAAGAAAATAAAAGTCACTTCATTGCAAGTTCACTTGAGAAAGAACTGCATTATGAAGCAGCAGTAGCAATCGCTTCTTATTTTCTAGGTGAAGCCTACACTTGAGAAAACTAGGAGTGCTGGGTGATAGAGCACATTCTGATTTTAAAGCTCATAAAGCTACGACAAATCCCCATAAACATCAAGCTTACAATTTTTTTAGCTATATATTCAATAAAAAACTTCACATATTGGTGCCATCCTTTAGTTGGTTTGAAAGTTGAAACTTAAGTTTGGAACTCAGTTGGGAAAACTTGCCAGGCAGATTTATGGGGTATAGTTGCTAACAGTGATAATGAATGCCATTATAATTCTTTGGGCCACTGGACATGATCTCTTGGAAACTTAGCCAATTATAGTTGATATTTTTCTTCTTTGTTTTCATGACATTTCCCAGGTTTGTGGTACTAAGGCGAGGCAGGTGGAATTAGATGGCTTGGCCATGTGCTGTGAAGACCAAGCTGTATTCATTAGGAATTGAATTGATTTAAGTTGAAAAGTTTGAAGATCAATGGGTTGCCAAAGAGTATGCAGTTTGAGATAGGAAGAACTAAGAAGACTCATGGATCTATGGTCTATCAGACAACATATTTATGTGATAGTGTAGAATGGTGTAAAAGGGTCCAGTTAGATGACAAGTAGATAAAGCTTTGATGTTGGTGATGATGAGATATCTGAGGCTATAACTGCATGTCTAGTGCTTTCTTCATACAAGATACTAGGTTTCCTATAAATCATTTTTGTTTCTTAGAGGGACTAAATGATTTATGACTGATTGATAGTAATAATTAATCACGGTGGAGTGAAATGAAGAATTGACATAATTTTGAATGAGTACATGTCATAGGACATGAAGTCTTAACATCTTTATTTTCAATTCACTTGTGTTATGTTTTAACATGGTACTGGTTCCCTTCCCCAGTGAGTTTGCGAGCAATGCCAATAGCTTTGTTTTTGACGGCCTATACTGGCTATTGGGCTTCTCTCCACAGCTGAATTAAGGTGAGCTTGCTCCTAACTCTCTGCCCTCTTGGTTAGACTTTTGTTGGAATCGTGGTTGGATCACTAAATAATTGGTTGTGCATGGCGAAGGTTCAATGTTCTCTGCAGTTGTCTGTATAATTTCAGGTTCAAGCCCATCCATGATTGTTTTGGTGGGCCTCGGTTTCACTATATATCCGTCTAAGAAATGTTCCAGTCTTGATCTTTTTCATTGCCATTAAAAATTATAATTGATAGTAAGAAGGAAAAGTTGTGAATTTCAAGATTTTCAAAATAACTAATAAATAAAGCTTAATGACACACTAATCTTGCCAAATCCTAGTTCTTTCCCACTGTCATCATGGCATCCCGACTTCCCCTTTTTTCCCTACTTCTCTCTGCTTTAGCATGTTGCAGTTAAATCTGGTTTCCACTTTCATTTAGTTCTTTTGGGTTACTTCAGTGCGCCCAACTTACTCTCTGTGATCTTAACTCCAAAGCATTTTTCTTCCAATGTCTTATTCTTGATAGGCCTACTTCACCATGGCTAATACAAAGTCAGTTGCTACGCTTATTGAGTCTGCAACTTCTAAAATACAGCAACTACAGCAAGCATTTGCTGAACTTGAAGGTCACAGTGCCATATCTCTAAATCTGAAATGGAAAGAGCTTGAAGAACATTTCCATGGGTTGGAGAACTCATTAAAGAGAAGGTTTGATGAGTTGGAAGATCAGGAGAAAGAGTATCAAATCAAGGCATCCGAAGCTCAGGAGATGTTGCAAAAGCGGGAAGCTGTTGTTGTGGCTAAAGAGGAAGCTTCATTGAAGTGTCTACAGGATAAAAGAGATGCTGCTCTTTCTGCTATTGGGCAGACATTTCAAAGGTACAAGAAGACATCCTCTGAACCTTTCCCTAATAGCATGATCAATGGCAATGCTGAGGTCGTTGTTGAAGATAGACTGGATGTGAAGGATCTGGAACCCAGTCCTGGAGTTGTGAAGCCTGCAAGGAATGGTAATGCAGAAGTCAAGCCTCGTCCTCAGCTGGTGAAATTGTGTGAAGAAATGGATGCAAATGGTCTACACACTTTCATTTCAGACAATCGTAAAAACCTTGCTGTGATACGAGAGGAGATGCCATTTGCCTTAAAGAGCGCAACAGATGCTGCAGGCTTGGTTTTGGATTCTTTGGTTGATTTTTACCGTGCAGAAAGCCCATCACAGGATGGCAAGAGGGATGCAACTCTTTTAGGTCTTCGAAGAACTTGTATCATGTTGATGGAGTCTCTCAGTTCATTGCTTACAAGTATTGAGTCAGATTCAATTTCTGGAAGCTCCATAATTTCGGTGAATGCCAGAGAGGAAGCAAAAAGAATTGCCGATGAGTGGAAACCAAAATTGGATGTTCTTGACATTGATGCCTGCAATGGAAACTCTTTAGAAGCACATGCATTTTTGCAACTTATAGCCACTTTCGGCATTGCTTCTGAATTCGATCTAGATGAGATATGCAAACTGATACCAACTGTTTCCCGACGACGCCAGACAGCTGATCTCTGTCGCTCACTTGGTCTCTCTGAGAAAATTCCAGGTCCATTCTGTTTTTCGTTATCCATATTTCAATTTCTCATACACTAGGATGGGGTATTTTTCTATGACTTGCTATTATTTGTTATGGTATTACTTTTATGCTGTCTCAATTGATCTCAATCCATACAGGGGAACAAATAGCATAATGTCAGTTGGATGTGACAATGTATCCATTCGCCTTGTTGAGTTTGTGGACCTCCAGAGATATTTTTTATTTAAGTTCCCAAATTGGTGTTTGTAACCTTGAAAGAAATTCTCAATATGCCTGGTTTTAGAGAAGACAGACAATAAATAAATTATAATGATATGAGTTTTTTCCATTTTCGCTGCCCCAGTTCACAAGTTGGTATAAACAAGAACGTCCAATCTAATCTCAATTTGGATTTTTCCACAACAATTGTTGGCCGCCTTCAGATTTGCGCATTTAGCAGCACCTGTTTTTTTCCTTTTATATTGGCTTGATTAATTGGACTAACTGTCAGTTGGAAGAGCCTTTTTTAAAATTTGTTGCTTTGTTTTTGAGGGGATCATTTCCTTGGTCTGCAAAAGTATGCATATGTGAATGCATTCAATGCATATATGTTATTGTTTTCTAGGTTTCAGATCATGACAGTGATATTTACCTTCTTTAATGAACACCATGAATGCAAACAAAAGAAAGATGAAAATGAAAGAAATGAAATGAAACAGGAAGAAAGGGAAAAAAGAATATTTGCATTGAATTCTAATAGGAAGTTAGAAAGGAAGGGTCACAGTATCCTTATTCTTGCATTTAGTTCATGTGACATATTTTCTGTACCCATCATAAATTTAGTGTTGTGATTTACTTGTGTCTTTTTTGATTTGAAGATTTCAAAAGGCTTGTTTAAAAACATTGGGTCAATCTCATCTTAATTTTTGCTTGCTGATCGTTGCTTTTTGCCCTTTAAAAGATTTCAGCTTCACCAATTGATGAATTTTTCTTTTATATCTTTGGGAGCAACTAACCAGGTAGTCTCACCCATCTTTCTGGCTTTATAAGTAACGATTATCCATTGATCAAGGCTGGCCTTGCTTTTTTTGCCTTTTAAAAGATTACAGCCTCACCTATTGCTGAATTTTGTTTTAGTTTCTTTGGGAGCGGCCAACCTGCTATGCTCACCCATCTTTCTGCCTTGTAAACAATGATCATCCATTCATTGCATAAGATACAAACGAAATAGGAAAAGGAGCCATACTTCACTTTGTTGAGCTGCCCCCTAATTCTTTATCATCTCTTGAAAAACTGGCCTCTCCTTTATAAACATTCCCTATATTGCTGCATGTCAGTAAATTTTGTTAGTTACTCTTTGAATATAACTGTAGATCTGTAACATAATAATGTTGCATTTGGGTTGTCACATTTAGAAAACCTTTTTGCTGCATTACCTGACAAGAGGGGTTTTTTTACTTTACATGTAATGTAAAAAGTCTTTGATGATTTTGATCAAGGAGAGCAGAGACTGTCTGCAAGCAAGATTGTTGTCTTCATATGTCATAAGATGGTTTTCAGTTTCTCTTATTTGTTTTCTGTTGTTTTTGATATTCTTTATTATTGCCTAATTAGTCAACTCTGCGAGAAAATCATCTAGACATCCCTTATTCTTGCCTAATCAGACAACCGTTCAAGAAAATCATCTGGACAGTTGGTAATCCTTGACAAGACTATTGATTTTCAGCAGCTATTCTCTTACCTTTTACATGTGCCAATTTGGTATTGCAGGGGCAATTGATGTATTAATAAATAACGGAAGGCAATTGGAGGCTGTTAACCTAGCATTTGCATTTGGGCTCACTGAGCAGTTCCCTCCTGTGCCATTACTGAAGGCTTACTTGAAAGATGCACGGAAAGCTTCCCAGGTGAAGCCTGGGAACACATCTCCGGGAGCCCAGGTACTGATTGCTGTTACCATTGAGCTCCCTTCTAGTCAGTGTTTAGATAATCTGATAACATTGACATGTTAAAAGAAAAGGATGATCAATTGCCAGACTTTGCTTTAGACTCGCAAAGCAAATCTTTGTTCCTCTTGTCATTAGTAAACTTGTATTTGCTAGTGCATATGTCAACTCAAAACTTGGAGAAATTGATTCTTATCGGCCTGTTGAGGAAGCATAAACTGCTAGCATGGACATTTTTGCCACAGTCAACCCTATCTTTTTCTACAATCATTATGTTTTTTTTTTTTAATTCCATTTTGTATTGTCTTTATTTCTTTACCTTGGTAGCTTGACTTTTCACATGCTGATATCATTTGCCTCCCATTGCATTACCTTTTCATTTCCCATCCTTTGATTTCAAACCAGACACCTCCTAGATGAACTTTGCTGTTACCTGAGATGAAATTGGATGATTGATCTCCTGTTGAAACCTAAAATTTGTCTATTTAACAGTATGCTTCTTTGCTTGCAATAACTCTCTTTAGCAGTTGATTTGGCTCACTGACAAATGTTCTGGGACTACTTTAGCAGTTGATTGGGCTCACGACAAATGTTCTGGGACTACTTTGGCAGTTGATTTGGCTCACTGACAGATACTCCGATACTATAGCAGTTGATTTGGCTCACTGACAAATGTTTCGGGACAAAGTAGTAAACTAAAAACACAAGCAGTTTTCTTATTTTAGGAAGATAAAATGCACCTAGTTCATGTAAATTAGTAGTTTAAAATGCAGCTAGTTCTTCATGTAAATTAGTAGTTTGCAGTAATATTAAATTTCTGTGTCTCATTGAATGGAATGATTCTTTTTGGTGCATTCCTTGGAGGTTGATTTGAGATGATAAGGTGATCTACTGGTTTCTGCAGTGGTAATCAAGGAAATCCCCTTTGAAGAAAAACTAATTACCGTAGAGATAGGCATCCAATGAGGCCTATGTATACTGCCTACGAAGTCCATCTTAAGGCTGTATCTCAATGCCTAGCAGATCCTTCCCATGTTTCTTAACATGTATCAAGTCCTTTTAATTCTATATCGGAAACTGTACAACTGTAGATTTCTAGAAAGAAAGGAAAAAAAAAAAAACTGTACATGAATGATACTCTGTTGGTACAAGCCATACCACCCAACCTCCCACAGACAAAACGCACATCAAGGCCTTTTGGTACTACACTGGAGACTGTTTGGAAGAAAGTTGTGCATGCCTGTCAGTTTCCTGTTAAGGTCACACTGGATACTATACATGAACAGTCTTTCTGGGGAGAAGTTAAACTTACCATTTGGAATTTGGATATATGTTTCTGTGAAGTATCAATGTCATCCTTGAAAGCATAAATTTCTAGAATGGAATGAAAAACTCTGAATGGGATTGTTCAGAATGTCTTTTGCTGTTAACGGTTTCAGGCACATTCAAGATTAACTTGGGAAGAGTCGGCTGTTATTTTTTCAACACTACCCCCATAAAGGAAAATTTTCGTGAAAGATTTATGCTGTTTTGAGGTGGTTTGGGATAGAGAATAGACAAAAACAGGAGGAAGGCATCTAGCTCTGCATCTGCAACTTGGATATAGTTGAATTCTGTGCTGTAGAATATTCTAAATCATGCTTAGCTATAATTCAAGGAACACTTCCGAATGTATGTCTGTGTTTACCACAACCAAGCATCACAGGACTCACTGTGGAAAAGACATCAGCAGGGGTCATCGCTATGGAAAAGTGGGCATGTATCTTTTACTGGAAAATGAAAGATGAAGAGATGTGCATGCAACAGGAGTGCTACCAGTTTGCAGGATGTTCATATCTCCTTGAACAGAGTGGACACAACTATGGATAGTAGAGTTGACATTCACATCACAAAGGATTCATGGCAACCATCATTTCTTGTTCAGAGCAACACAGCAAACGCAACAATGGTTTCCAGAGTTTTCTGGAGAGCCCCTAATCCCCTGAAAAATGAGTTCATTTGCTCATTGTCTTTATAGATAACTGATGTATTCTGTAGCTTCTTTTATATGCATGCTTTATCTGAAAGATCTAGAACTATAAATTAAACTTGCAGAGTTAAGTAATCTGCCTCCCAAATGAAAATTAACCCTAAATTAGATCATGATTCAGAATGAAAATCTTGAGATTTATGTATTTAAGGCCTTATTGGTTCACATATCTTTATGTTTATCTCTTGGAAACTGTTTTCTGACTATAAATATTCCTCTGTTGATCAGGAAGATGTGCTTTTTGCTTGTGATATAACTGTACATGGTTTAAGCTAGGACAGTGGTTATGCTTTATTTTTCTGGCCTCTGATTGTAATATAGTTAACATCATTTGAACTTTGTGTTCTAGAATGAAGCAAATGATCGCGAACTTGCTGCCCTTAAGGCTGTTATCAAGTCCATCGAAGAGCATAAGCTTGAGGAGCAGTACCCCGTAGACCCACTTCAGAAGCGAATTCTCCAGCTGGAGAAGGCTAAGGCTGACAAGAAAAGAGTTGCAGAGGCTGCAAAGCCGCAATCTAAGAGGCCACGGGCCAATGGAGTCAGCTATGGTCCCCGTGTCATCACTAACATCCCTGATAAGAGCTTCTATAGAACACCTGAAAGATATCCATACATATATGACAGGCCATACATGTACGCTCCAGAAAACCATGGCTCCCCACTGATGGCTCCAGCCGCACCCTACAACCTCTCACCCAACCATGGTAGCTTTTATGGAAATGGGTATCAGTACGCAGCTCCATACATACACTAGGGGAGGAGATGGCAAATGCAAGGCAGTGACTGGCATAATCTACTGGTAGTGACTTCTAGCTCTTTTAACCCTTTGGATGTTGTTAGTGTACTGGAACATGTTTCGACAGACAGACTTGAGTATTGCGTAGCTGGTAAAGCTTCTGCTGTTTATGCTGTAGTGTTTGTGGGATTGCGTGAGTTGGGAAGCAAATGATGCTGATCTTCTCTAACAAACAGTTTATATATGTGTTTTTATCTTCTGGTGCCTACTTTTCATCCTTCCTTTCTCATTTAGCTCGCAAGGTTTGATAGTTGTGTTCTCGAATCATCACACATTGGAGATCTTCAATTTTTGGATGGTTGGAGCAAAATCTGTTAGAAATCCTGTCCATGATGTTGGAGGCAAACAAAGGTTCAGGTAATTACACGGAGTTGCAGCCTAGCTGTGTTAGGCTCAAAATTTTGGCTGAAGGCAATTTACGGGGCCTGCTGTGCTGTGACCTTGTGTGTTTTTTGCAGCTACTGTGCTGGGGCCGCAGTGAAGAGGTTTAAGACTGCTCCGAGTAGCTTTACGGACCAATTTAATAGCCATCAGTTCTAGCCACCCTTCATGGTGACCCATAGAAGTTTTTCAATAAAAAATTAGAAAATAATTAACTTATCGTTAAAAGTTATAGCTCTCTTATGCGTCCTGTTTAGAAGGTTGGTAATGGAAATGTACAATTTTGATTCCCATTAAAAGCTAAGCTAATAAAATGAAATTTATTTTACTTCAAAAAGCATCTCCTTTCGTGTGGTAAGAAAAGATAAATATATATTAGAAGGAACTATGAGAGAGAGAGAGAGAGGACTTAAATATAATGTGTATGCAAATGTGCATAAATGCCTGAGATGAAGCGGATCGTTGTCTCAATGATCCCTCGTATCAACAACGTCTTTAGGAAGAATGTCGCCTTGCGTCTGTCCGTCCCTGGGAACAGGGGTGTCGACCCATCGTTTTCAGAATATGGAGAAAAGCTGAAACACTTGGCGATGGAATGGTGAGGATGTAGCGGTACGTTTCGAGAAGACAGTAGTGCGCAGTATCCTATATTCCTATTATTTGAACTTGGTGGTGAAG
>JAYJMB010014210.1:0-46129 GCA_036873735.1 Pouteria campechiana
GCTCGCCGTCGGTCGTCGCGTCGGAGCAGACGCGTCCGTTAGCGTCAGAAAACGGCGCCGGAGGAGATGGGTTTGGACGTCCCTCCTGCCGGCGGCGTTTCAGCGCCTATTCGGGCTCCAGTCGCTGGAAAGCGTGAACGTAGGGTCATCTTCCTCGTCGCTGACGACCCGACCGTTGCTGCCATCGGGATCCTGGTTCCGGCATCCCCATTTTTTTTTCCGCTCGCCGTCCGCTCGCCGCCAGCGCCCGGCGCCACTGCCGACGACGCTGCCAGTCCGCTCGCCGTTGATCGTGGCAGTGGGTTTTTGCACGCCGCTCTCCGTTCGCTCGATTTGCCGGCGTCGTCAGCAGGATGTTCCACGTCGCCGCCGACGACGCTGCCTGCTCCGCCGGTGGTTCCGTCCCGCCCTGCTCGTTGGCTAGTGGGCTGCGCCGTGTTGCTGCCACCCACCCGATTTGCCGGTGTCATCAGCTGGTTGGTCGACTGATCAACTTAGATCAGTTGGCCCCCTTTGATTTTCCATGGCCCAATAGAACCTTAATGAAAAAATGGCATATACAATGCATGTAAGAAACCATCATTCGACTTTTCTTCTTTTAACCTCGTCATCCATAACTAGTTGAGCCCAACAGACCATGTTTAGGGTTGTGGCAATGATACAAACCACATAGAATTACATAAAAACAAGAAGTACAATTATTATTGATGATAATTTGTATCTTATGTCTCTATTTTGTGGATCCTTTATTCTTTTCTTGTTACTAACCTATGGCCCTACTACAAGCTTAATAAGACCTATTAATTCTTGGTGATAAGTTATTAACATTAGTGGAGAATGATGAAAAGAATGAGCTTATATAGTAACATGGCATGTTCGTTTAGTTGTCAAATTCCATCTAAGTAATAGGTGAATGATTAACACTGGCTACATTTAATGCATGCACCTAAGAAATCTAAGGGTGACATTAAGTAATGTTCAAGTTGAAATTTAAGACATACACCATATTTTGGAATTTTCTCTCAAGTTATATGCATATTAATTCATTTTGAGATCTTGAAAAAATTAAACCTTATCATTGTGTTACTTATTTTTCTTTTATCGAACATGTTTTGTGAATGGTTAAAGGTTTAGTTATGCTTTGTTTTATTTTATATTGTTCAATTAGGTTTTGTTTTGCTCAAGGACTAGCAAAAAGTTAAGTTTGGGAGTATTTGATATTCACTAATACCATAACTTTTGGGCTTAGTTTTTAGTAAATTTTTGAGCTATTTCTAGTTAATTTATAATGCTTTTGTTTGTGTTTATTTGCAGGCATTTGAAAGCAAAAAGAATGAATAAAACAAGGAAAATTGAAGTTTGAAAGAGAGAGTACAATGGAGTGTGGAAGATCAAGTAAGAAACCAAAAGAGAGTGTGGAGTTGGATGCCATGGCACAAGATCAAGTGCCATGGCATCCAACTTAAGAGCTATGATGCTCAACATGCTGTATTGGAAGATATGCAGTAGACAGTTTGCAAATGTCGCGACCCTCAATTCAGATGTCGCAACATTCACATCAAGCATCACATCATCCAAATTAGTTATCCTGGCATCAAACTTGAATTTTCAATGGAACATAAAATTCAACAATCAGATGGCATGTCATCCAATTATGATGTCGTGGCATCCAAATACTCAACCTTTTTTTTCAAATTTTTGGGATCTTGCTTGACTTACACAATGAAGCTAAAACCTAATGGAGATTATATAAAAAGAAGTTTTTACACAACTTTGGGGACTCTTTGGCAAGGTTTGGAGGCTAAAAAACAAGGAAGGGAAGCAACTACATAAGATTGAGGGGGGAATCTTCTTGCAAGAGAAGGAGAGTTGATAAGAGAATAAAGTGTATAGAACACTACATGGAGAAGCTTATCTCTTGATCTTTCTTTGTTCTTTTTTAGTTATTTTCTTTTATTAATCATGTTTAAGACAGTGTGTATTATTTTTCTTGATTCCAATATGAGCTAAGTACTTTAACTAGGGGAACGATGTAGCCAAATAATGATTATTTGGTTTTATTATGTTTAATGCATTTCTTTGCTTATTCATTATCTATGTTAAGTGTTTAATCCAATTTTAATACTTGTGAAAGAATGCTAGCCCTTTCAACATGATATGTGATTCAATTTGAGGCTGAGAAACAATAATCGATTTAGAACATGATTAACCACTATAAGATGATCATGATGATAGAGATATCTGTGAAGCTTATGCAACATTATGAGTTTCTTGATCTTAATGCATCTTTATTGGTTTGTGATCTTCATAGAGACATAGGAAATTAGCTAATTGAGATAGATTGCTATGACTTGAAAAAAAATAACAATTAATCAAGAGAAACCCATTATCAACATAGGAACAAACATTGATTATTAAAATTGATAAAACTAAATATGATTAGTCTGGTGAATTTGGAAACCCCTAGATTTTTTAATCATTGTCTCTTTTTATCTGTCCAGAATCATATCATTGCCTAAGTTCATTAATTTATATCTTTTCTTTACACTGTCTTACCATATTCCAATCTTTCGAACAAGATTTAGAGTTAGAGTAGTTGGTAATTGGCACATATACATCCTCATGGGGATGATATCTTATTCACTCTTTATTACTTGTTCACGACACATGCACTTGCATTAAGAAAAATCCGCAACAGTTATGTATCCTGGCTATTTACCCACGCTCGGGTATAAAAAGACAAGATATGCACTCCCTAAATACAATTTTTTTTCTAAATGCCTATTCCATTTAATGACTTGGCATCGAAGAATTTATGCTAGGACCACCCCTGATGCCCTCTGATGATTTTTTAGTCTTGCAGGATTCTTAGCGAGATCCTCTCATGAGCCGAATTAGCACTCAATTTGGGAACAACCCAAACAATAATATTCACATTGGTAGTTTTAATTTAAAAAGTAGATATTTTTACATTTTTATTCTTGTAAAACACATGAAATAATAAATATTCTTTATTTTTAAAATTATATTTTTAAATTTTGAATAAAATAAAATTAATAATTTAGATTCTACAAAATGAGTGTGGAGCCCATTTTCTTAGCCACCTCTACTCGTTAGGTGGAGATGGGTGCTTATAACACCCAAGTTATTAATTTTGATAATTTGATACTTGAATACTTGAGTACATTGGAGTTGTTTCTAATATAATTGGAAAAGGAGATGAATTGAGGTAAGAAAAATTTTTAAATATTGATTGCAACGATGAATTGAGATGGGAAGAAATTATTTTGGAATGAAACAATGCAAGTATGTGTGAATTTCATATAAGTGAAATGTACTTGTACAAGCTAAAGCATATGTGAATGAGTATAGGGATTGATTCCTAGTTATTTAAGATAATTTTATTATAGTTTTATGTCATTATGAATGAGAAAAATGATAATTAAAGGCATATGGTAATGGATATATGATTTGATTTTTAGTTATTTAAGATATAATATTTATGCATTATATGTTAATATTATGTGGGAAAAATCATAGCAAAAAGGTATAAGAAATAAAGAAGCAAAGTGAAGAAGGAACCAAGAAAAATAGGGCGGAAACAGGGGCAGTTGGGTCCAATGCCACGGTACCACTTTGAACAATGGCATGGGTGGCGTCCAAATTTTCTAGCGCCACGGCGCCGACAATGAGATAAATTGGTGTGTCTGTTTTTTTTATTGACCGTTTCGTTGCTATTTTAGTAATTCCATGTCCTCCTTCCCCATGCCTACCCTGGATGCTCCAAAAACCTTGTTATTTTTGTTACAAATCCACCTTGTCTAAGTGTGAAAATGATCAAGCATACTTCTAAGTTGGGTTTCTTCAACTAATTTCATGAATCTTGGTTTGCTAAGGTTTCATAGCTTCTTGAATGGTGATATGGGAGATGAAAATGCATGATTTATGTATGACTTTCATGGGAGAAATGATTAATGGGTAAAGTATAATGTTTTGAAGTTAATTTGTCATGGAAATTTCATTAAGTTGTTATGTCGAAACCTAAGTGACTATTGAAAAGGGGAATTTCATGTGTAGAGAGGTTTATTCATGAATTATTACTTAATTAGCTTGCTTCGATAGTTAATTATAAATTAACTATTTTGTATTATGGATAGGTGTGATGAAAAAAAATCCTTAAACCAGTTGACTGATTCATAGGGAGTGTTTGATGAAATACACAATTAAAAGGATTTGTGTGTATAAAGCTATGTAAGCCACGAATGTAAAGGATTAAAGGCATAATTGGATCGTTCTTAAGGTTATTTACATGTTAATCATGGTATATGATATGTATATGTGTTATGGGAAACAAAACTCCTTTAAAACATCTTGCTATAATGTTTTGCATTAAGAGATGCACTTTATCTGTTTGATGACATACTTCACTCAGGAACCAGTTGTGTTGTTTAACCTATAGTAGTTCTTTAGTGGCCATTAAATGGACTTGAATAAATGAGTGAAGGGATATTCAGGGAGACTAATGGATTCTAAATAAGGTATTAGAAATCAAGTGTGAAGCATGTGATTGAATAAGGAGATACATTCAATGACATCAAATTTATAAATATTAAGTAACATTCTCATTTGGATGTATAAAATTTCAATTGTATTATATGCTGCGTGCATGTAGGCACCATTTGGAAATTATTTAGGAGATAAGTGGTGGGATGGAAGGATGATTCTTCATTAAGGTAAGCAGGCATTTATTTTCATTAGATGAATAAAGATAACGTTTATCCTTTTATTTGAATCAGGGCATGTATGATTGGATGGGAATAGTGGATATCCCATGTGTTATGACCAAGTATATTTGGATTATGAGATATATTCTTTGTTATTGGTATGTCTATATGTGTGAAATTATTTTATGATGTTGATGTATAAATTCATGAGTGGTTGGGATAAAGGTTATCCCATTTCTATTATGTTTGTGTGTGTGTAAATTGATGATTCAAAAGGATAGGTGTCATCCCCTAATTAATTATTCTGTTGTATATGAGAAAACGTATGATTGGATATGCCTGAGGGGCATAGAGTATTGGATTGGAATAATAATGACTCGGTCATCATAGTATAGTATGATTGGCTTATTACGTCTTTAATCATGGCTGGATTGAATTATGCAAATTTTGAATTGATTATTATTACTTATTCCTACTTACTAAGTTGCCCAAACTCACCTCTTCTTATTTAAATTTTTAGCTAGCAGGTTAAGTAAAGAATTTCAACTGTGGGTTGGAGACTTATGAAGAAGATTAAAGAAATTTTTTGTGGTATGATGGTATGATGGATTGGGATTGTAATCCCATTGTGTAATTGTAGAATTGGATTTAACATTTCAATTGATGTAAAAAAGAAATGCATTGACATGTCATAGTGATCAATGTATCTTATATTGTGAATGGATCTATTCTAGTCATGTTTATTACCATCATGGGGTGTCTCAGATTCTGGGAAGTTTTGGGTAAGTTGTGCTAATTTAGTAATTTATTATTTATTTATGATTATTGAAATTCTAGTTTTATAGATGATTGAAAATTATAAAACTGAAATTCCTTAAATTTCAGAGGAGACTCTGTCAAATTTTAGCAGAAGTTCCCTTAGAGAATATAAGATGGTAGTGTCCCATATAGACCCCGATAAAGAAAAATCTACAAGTTGGCCAAAACGCATAGGGTAGGGTGTGGGGCATTGCGGTGCTCTATTTGATCCTCTTCAATGCTTACTATAATCCCAAAGTTTGTGCCTTTTTCTCTTCTTATGATGGTTTTAACCCACTTTAAGTCATCCTAGTGGAGAGAAACATGAGACACCTTGGAGTATTGATCTATAGTTCTATTTTTCTTAGTTGCTAATTCGTTGATGAAATGTGTACAATTTGTGTTTATTCTATTGAACTTTAACCATTTTCTAAATTGGACATCATCCCATCAAAATGTTTTCATGGTAAATGTTATGAAAATGCTTTATTTTATACTTTAAAAACTAAATTTTAAAAAATCAATTCGTTAATAATATTTATCATTAGGTGTTTAGCTAAGATGTAAAAAATTACATCGACTTGAGTAGGCCATAACTTACTTATAATTTCAGATATTTTTATGAAATCTTATTAACATTTAAATAAGATAATTTATTACTCAGATAATTTTATTACTCATCTAAGTCTCCTAATAATGTGATTTTTTGTATCTTAACTAACCACCTAAAGCTAAACATTATTTATGAATTGTATTTTCAAAATTTATTTTTAAAATATTTTAAATATAAAATGGAGTGTTTTCATAAAAGTTATCATGAAATTTTTTTAATAGCATTGCATCCCTTTTTAAATATATCATGTAACCGTTAAGAGTAGCAGCGAAAATTGAAAATGCAATAAGAGCCTTCTTTAAAATCAGATTCTTTGAGATGCTGCGGAGTGCATATGATTGGCGGGGGGATCACATGTACAGGACCATCAATTTCCCACCTCGACCAGGCCTAAAATATACGGGGCTCATTGGTTGGGAAAAGGAAATGGAAATTACAAGAAAAGTACAAGTATGATTTTAATTATAAATAAATAATAATAATTATTAGGGTTGTTACATGTCACACTATTACCCAGAAAAATAAAATTTTCTTAGATAAATGAACTTTTTGTTTCCTAGCCTCCATCCATACTTACCCGCACATGCTCCCGAAATTGCTCGGGTTCCACATGGATTGATTTTGACTTTAGCGTCCATCTTCCTTCGTAGTTTGCTTATTTTATAAGGTAATGCATGTGTGTGCCTGTGCTCGCATGCAAGTTGATCACCTCACCAAATTGGGACGGCATGATGCACTTGCCTTTCACTTCAGCTCAACACCGATGCGCAAGATCGAATTGGTGAGCTGAATGGCATCATTTTTTACTGGAAAATTGTATATAAACTGTTCATTAATTTTTTTAACGTGTGGCCAGAGTTCTAAAATTTCATGCCTAAGTAGCGAATGAGCCGTATTCTTGGATATTTTATTATAGCTATATTTATGTTGAGAAAATATAGATATCATAACAAGAACAATTAAATAATTTATAAACATTACATATAACAAAGAACAATAGCAGCGGCTTTTAACCTCTTTTATTTCAGGATTTTAGACCTTTTATCTCTAAAACAAACACACTCGTAACCGAACCACACGCTGTGGTCACATGTAAGGGTCACGTGATAGGATATCTAAAAGGGTATGTTTGTCAAATTTAAACTAGTTATTAAGCTTGTTTAATATAAAGCCTATTTCCAACAGTGAGAAAAAAGTTCTGATGCTTTCATGAAAACACTAAAAACTGACTTTTACGATTTATAAAAAGCATGGTACATTACAGTCAAACTCAAAGTACCTGAAGGGAAAACACTTTCCACGCTCTAAACGTGCTTTCAGCCCGTGGAACCCAGGCCAAACGGGACCTAAGGCAGTTGACTTGCATAGCAGTATCTATTACGAAGGCGTGCCATGCTCACTCGTGTGTAATAGGACGACAACCCACACTTTGAACTTGGTAATTGCGCACAACATCCCTAGTCCAGTCATTTGGTGGATCGTGTGAAGCTGATCCAAATATTGAAATCTGGTTTTGTAGGCATATTAATGTTGGATTGAGCGCCTATGATCTTTTAATTTTCACCGGTCCATTGTCACAAAATCACCACGTATATTGCCCGCATGCGTCTCGCTTGTAGACAAAAGTGTTACCCGTGTATCGATCCGCCCCCGAATGCTAGCTAAAGAATTGCCGTCTGCCAGCTTGGCACTGATGATGCAGTCACGGATGGGCTGTGAACAGCCCTTTACGGCTTATGGAAAGATGACCCAAACGCCAATGCAGTTGTACTAATGTAAAATTACTTTTGTATATTTGATTTGATCTATTCATTGGTTGAAAGCATACAGTCAATTGTTTGGGAATGCAAGGAAGAAATCAATTTGGAGGGGCATTTTCAACGGTTGGGATAATGCAGTTGCACGGCTAAGAATTCCAGTTCATAATCCACGGACTACAGGCCTGATGAGAGCCAGCAGTAAAGGCAAAGGCGTCCTATAACTGTGAGGACGACTCGCACGGTGACAACTGACAACTGCATTTTAATGGCGATGGGAAGAAGCAAACGCATGTGACACGCCTACCACTTAAATTGCAGTAGTTGCAGTACATGTAGACATTATAGAGCCTGTCCTCGATATTGAATGCATACAATGTCCTACATATGACCCAGTATCTTTTCCATCTTTTCATATGTTTTAGATTTTAATTGGATTAGATATTTTATCCATGAAACAATTTAGTTTTTCACAGTGTTGTTTTTTCAGTCATCACAATCCATTGACGGATAGAGTCAAAATGGAAGAAGCAACTCGATGGAAGTTTCTGATTTAGATAACATAAAACCCATGTGTAATGTTGAGAATTTGTTCCGTGAATTATGATTACAGGCTGTAACGTATCTTCCTTACAGTGCCAGCCGTGTCATTTTCAAATTTCTCACCCCCTTTGGCCACCCATCAAAAGAGATGGTGTGACCATCCACCCCAAGATGGAAATACTATGCTCACAGCATAATATAGTGGAAATACTATGCTCACAGCATAATATAGCGGATTTTTTCCAAGATCTACTATACTTAAATGATTAAATGCATTATGACAAATATACTAGCAGACAAATAGTAAAAAGAAAAGAAGTGTAATATAATTTTTTTTTTAAAAAGTTTATTACATCCAATCTAACAAAAATTCTAAATACCTCTGTTA
The DNA here is from genome assembly GCA_036873735.1 of Pouteria campechiana. Classification (NCBI taxonomy): domain Eukaryota; kingdom Viridiplantae; phylum Streptophyta; class Magnoliopsida; order Ericales; family Sapotaceae; genus Pouteria; species Pouteria campechiana. The sequence continues at coordinate 8,824 of JAYJMB010014210.1, forward strand.
TAATAGGATTCATTTCCTACATCTCAAAAATTAAATAAATAAAATTGAATTTAAAAATCTCTTTTTTCTACAATCTTCCTTCAAAACTCTTATTTTTCTTAAGATGGACCATCTGTAATATGAAACGAAAGAGTGAGTCTAAAACTCAGTAAGCAAAATAATAATCTTAGCACATGTGTTAATAAAAAATCTACACAACATACTAAATCATATATTCCTCCTAATATTTAAATCTTTTAACCCAATTTACTCTAGCATCTATTGGGTAAATATCTTTAATAATCATTTGACCAGTTTGGTGGACTACAACTTTTAATTTACGAAAGTAAAATCTCATCCCTTAGGTTGTTATACCATCCAACTTTGTGATATGGCCAAAATTTGAAAAATTTCTCATAGTTAGTCATCATCAGACTCATGAATTTGGTCAATTGCTTTTGATTAATCATTATCTGAACCATAAATCACAATGATTACATAAGAATAAAAAATCGAAACATCTCATGAGAGATGTAGTGGACCAAATCAATCATCTAAGGACAAAATCTATGCCCTTCAAATCTATCCACTCTAAATCTGAAAATTTAGTCATTTTTGGGAAGATCGGATCCATTCATCTTGTCCAAAACATCCAAAAACGTGGAAAACAAATATAATATCATTAAAATCTAACATCAAATGAACCCAAAACATTCAATATAGATCTGGCCATTTATTTAAATTTCCTTTTTAGTTTCCCAAGATAGGCAATAGTCTGCCTTCTTCTCTTCTTCCTCGATCAGCAGTAATGGCTGCCAACAAACCCTTCTTCGTGGTCTGCCCCCACCGCCCATCACGTTGTCGCCCGCCTGCCCGTCTTCGCCAACTGCAACATGCGCCACCGCCAGCTCCACCCAGCCGCTGTCGCCTGGCTGGGTTGGCCACCCCGGAGCATGCGGTCTGGTCAGTCGTCTGGCTAAGGCTGGATGGCCTGGCTGTTTTCTTCCCCATCTGGACTCCGTCCATCATCAGAAAAATTCTGATTTTTGACTCTGACCAATAAGATAGCAACTTTCTTCCCTATTCTGTCAACTGTCATGCCTGAACCCAAAACTATAAAACCCATCTACGTGCCTACCCCCATTGCGCCACGGCTTGCTGCCGTCATCGTTGCCGACCGTTGCCCACCGTTGCCACCCGTCTACGGCACACATCGTCGCCAGCATTGCTCGCCAACTGCAACTGCCGCCTAATTAGGCTAGACGCGTTGGTAGCATGCGTCCGCCTGGTCGGGTGGTTAGTGCACCTGACTGACCCATCTAATCAACAATAATTAGATGAAAATTTTGATTTTTCTATGGCTGGAATCTGCAACCCATCTAACCGTCTAAAAATCTGATTTGGACAACAACTTTCTAAGACTCTGATTTGGGGCAGCCTAAATCGAACGGTTCTATTTTCTAATTGGGGTATAATCTAATCAGATAAGAATTTGATTTTTCTATGGTTGATTCAACCAGAATATAAACAGCAATAACATTCAGAAAATATAATATTCTAACATGAAATTGAAATCCAACAAGTGAGATTATATAGGCCATGCTTTGAATAACATCTTAATGCATCTATATCATTCTAATAAAATACATAAATATGAGATTTGTTAATCTAATGCATAGATTTCATTTATCTAAATCTGCATTCAAAATCCCAATATTAATTCATGAAAATCTAATTAATATGCTCTCAAATAAATCTATGCATCAATTAAAAATCAAATCAATACATGCATAATCTAATGCATCAAATTCATAAATCTAATTGATACATTCATTCTCTTTTGCATCAATTTTATAAAATCTAACTAATACAAAAACATGTTCTACTTACAGATTTGACGATCCATGAAGGGACTCTGTAACTCCCTTTGCTTTATTAATGAGCTTCCACCACAAGTCTGCCTATCCAGTCTCCCTTTTCTTCTTCTTCTTCTTTTTTTTCCGTAGCAAAACCAAAATTATGTTCTTATGGCAGAAACCCCTTTTCCCACCATAACTTAAAGCTCAATCTAAAACTCGAACCTTTGGCCTCTACTCTTATTCAGAGTAGTTCTAACTATCCAAGCTACATGGATTGCTGAGCTTTAAATAATAAATAAATATTTTAAATCTCAAAATTTATGGTCAATATGTTAGCGATTCAAAATTCAACTTTTGATACAAATTGTGCAGTGCTCATTTTTTTCAGGAGCTTGACTCCCTCTCTCTATCTCTCTTAAAGAAAGGCAAAAAAAAAAAAAAAAAAAAAAAATAAGAGTTGATTATTATGATTATGGAAGCCCATGAAAGCCATACAAACCTGACCACCATCAAAGCACCATCACCTATCTGTAAGCTTTATGAAAACCCTTTCTTTTGCTCTCACAACCCACGCCAACTACATCAATTGTAACCAAAACAACAACATTGTATTCGAATACACATATGCATATTTTTAATGTGTGGCCTTTCCTACTTTTATTCCATTTTATATCGTATATTGCGTTTGTAGCTTCCTATGATAGATGAGAGACTATGTTATGCATCTTCTATAAAAGTATTTCAAATCACTTCAACAGAGTTATCTTCAACAGAGCTATTTGCTGTGATAACTCCCTTACGAAATCTCCTATTATCGAGTGCTCTAGGTTGAAGGAAATCTACTCTTTATTTCTTTGCAATGGCTTCCGCTACAACAGGTATGTTATTCTCCTTCAGATCCAACACATTATATTTGCAACATTGCATTTAGATCTCTCTCCCCTCTTGTCACCCCGGTCTGACCAGCTCTCCGCCCATGTACTACGACAAGCAATCACGTTACTTCTCCACCCATCTCATCTCTTCCGAGGTCGACCATTTGCTTGCCAAGCTACATGAACTGACCAGTTCGAGCGCAGAATGCGGAGGAAGGCTGAGCTTAGAGCAAACGACTAACTCGAGACGTGTCAGAAGAGCAGAGAGCCCGAGAAGCGGCGAAGCGCATGTGCAAAGATCTGGCGGAGGAGATCGTGTCGAACAGGGCCGAGATGGGACGGATGAAGCGAGAGCTGGAACAAGAGAGGAAGATGCTGAGAATGGCAGGGGTGTGGAGCGAGGAGAGAGTGAAGATGAAGCTGGCGGATGCGAGGGTGTTAATGGAAGAGAAGGAGAAGGGGAAAGACATGGAGGACAGTGAGCAGATGAAGCCAGTGAATCAACGGCGGGGATTGCCCGATGTGGAGAACCCTCACATCAGGAGGGGGATAACAGGGTTCGTGGAATTTCCTAGGGTGGTTCGAGCCGTTGGGTTCAGAGGGAGGCGGATGGACTCGAAAGTGAGTGTCAGAAGGCTCAGCTCAGAATTTCTTTCGCGAGGGCAGAAGCCGGTCGGTCTGTCTGTGGGCGTTCCGGACGCCATCATTCTCCTTGTTGGATGAGTTGAATCAGCATCGCATAAATTCTTCTTTTTTATTTCTGTAGGGCATCTCATGGCAACAGTTCTGAATCTACTTCTTCTACCGCTATGTGTGTACATTTTATCCTGTATCAAATTTTACTAAGGACAAAGTGACGAATGAATGGATGGATGGAAGATATAAAATTTTGGAACGTTTGTGCATATGATTCAACGTTTTCTGTACAGTTAATGCGAAGAAATTTGTCCGCTCGATGGCATGTGCGCATCGTAGGGTTTATGGAAGTGTAGAGCACCAATGCTCGAGACTAGTGATGCCGATGGTAGATTGCCACGCCAGTTGTAATTTACACATCGTACAACGATGGTGCTGTGTACAGTTGGTCTTTTGAACAGGTGGCTTGACAGGGAACCTTTGCCATGCGCTGGCTGCATTTGTTCTCGACCACGTGACTGGTTTGATCATTCAACAGGTCCACTCCAACGCTTGGGTCTGATCCGGAGTAATGGCACTGAACTCCCCACGTGAATCTCAATCTCTCATTAATGTGCAGTCTTGTGCATGCAAAAATGGATGGACAACATCCATCAAAGGAAAGGGTATTAGGACGATCTGACTGCTGTTGTCTTCTTGTTGTAGTCTATTAAAACTGATGTGCAGAACCAAGTCACGAGTAGCCTGAATACCAGCTAGTTCGAATGCAACTGAGTGCACTGTAGGTTACAAGGATTTACGGTTTTGCAAGCTGGGGTGCAACTTGCACCGAGTTCAGCCGAAACCTTGCCAACCTGAACGCGAATTCAAGCAGCGTTAGAATTCAGGTTTTGCCAACCCAAACTAAAGAACCCGTTTCAGTCCAAACCACTGTACCTGATTTAAAATTATCCAAGGTTGATTTAAAATTATCCAAGGTTGGGATCAACCCGTACCCACAACAACTCAAACCCAATTTCAATATAAATATTTTATAATATATATATATATAAATATTTATACCCACATTAATATTGGAAGATGTATTATTTTTCATTAGTTGAAAATATAAATAAGTAGTTTTTCATTTAGTTTGAATTTGAAATATAAATTGATAATTTTAAGGATTGAATGATATTTTTTTTTCATTTAGTTTGAAATATAAATTAGAAATTTAAACAAAGATATTTCAATTAATCATATTGTTATTATATTTTCATCAACTTAAATTCTAATCCAAAACTTAACTCCAGCCTGGTTTGAAAAAATAGAGTTATAGTTAAAGTTTTACAAATAATATTAAGATTAGGATTAAGGGTAAGAAGAACCCAAGTTTCATGGGTCAAATTGCACCCCAACTTGTCTCAAAAGGGAGCATTTTACGGTAATCCGAGCCCGTTGGTCTGCGGTGCCTACAACGAAGCCTGTACGATAGGATGTATAAATCTCAGGCAGTTGATAAAGGAGGCTTATGTTGAATGCACATCCAATAAAAAGTCCCCTTTAACTGGTTTATCGACGAAAGGAGTCGAGAGGGCGACATCGGTGCTTTTCACGCTACATTAGCTGAAGCCATTAGGAAGTTGCAATCATCGGTCGACAGCTCATTTGATGCTGGATTACCCCATTTTTAGATAAGGATTGCATTGCCCTTTAATCAATGGCCCGGCCTTTCTATTGGCAGAAAGTTATCGATAGGCTTCCATAAATCTGCAACTAGGCATAAATGTCTCAGCTACAACACCACGTGGTCAATTAATCATGTTGGGACGCACCTAGCCCCAGGGTGGTCAGAAGCGTCCGTTTGTGCGCCTCATTTGCGCGCCTCATTTGCAGCTGTCAATGCACCAATTGTACCATTCAAGAGGACTAAAAGAAGACACACATATGCATTAAGTAACCAAAGATGGCATAAAAATATCGTAAAGAAAAAGACTATATATATAAAATGGTTTTTGTAACCAGCCTTCTTTCCACGAGATTGGCGGTTAGAATCTGTCACAGGGGTGGAGTCTAACGTCTAAACCGATTATATTAAACGGGTGCAAACGCGTGCGTCCTCGTACACCTTACCGGATCCACAAGAGTAGCCCTTTTCGGGTGCACAACGTATGTCCTCCGAGCAAATACACAATCCTTCCAGAGAGCAACCGGCCTTGATTTTGATCGGTCTGCCATTGAACCCAGGAACTTGATCCGTCCACTCATTTGAAAAAAGGCCCAGTGGATCATACGCCTCTTTCACCTTCAAGAAATCCATCATCTTCCCATACTTCTCTTTCACACCATCGAATGTAATGTTACGATTCTTCCCCCATTGTGGTAGTCCTCCATACTTGAAAAGTGCCATTTGTTCTATTTCTTCCAAAATGTCTTCATTGAGTCTAGACTCCATTGGGTCTTTACTTCTGTAGCAAGTGAAGTCAAAATCCACACCGTCCTCCTGTTTGCCTAAGTAAGCACTTGAAACCATCACGTACCGCAACAAGATCCCGTTATAGAGATCTAAACCGCACATCGCTTATGTTGCCATGTCCCTGAGCTTTTTGCACGTCTTGGATGAAATTTTTAACTTGAGACAAACGAATGCTGACTGTCGTTTGATGGAAGAAGGTACCTTTAATTCTTGGGTCCCAAGGGCATGCAGTGAGGCCAGCGTCTTTTAGGCTATCCAGGCACGCCACGGAGGCTTGTAGCTTATTTTGGTACCCAACAACAGGATAGCCTGCCAACAAGATTCCATCATTAGTCAGACCAAAGCCGCTGGCCACGAGCAAGGACGCTGATATCCTCGAATCGATGCACTTCCCGCCAGCATCGGTCGCAGCTTCACGGCCTTCCTCTTAAAAATTATTCAATCAAAATATGAATTAACTACTTGCATCATATTTCTAGCTCAAAACTCCTTAATTGACGAAAATAACGAAATTTCAGATCAGCAAAACCTGGCTCGAAATGTATGAATGCATCACTTTCATGAGAAATTTCAGAACATGCTTATTCAAAGATGAGGTCCATCAACTCAGGAAACAGGCAAGATATGGCCCATCTGCTTAATTATATATGGATGTCTAAAACTGCAACTACCATACAATAATGAAGGTTGGGTTGCATTTCATGATCGAATGAGCCTAATTCATTGGTGAGGTGAACTCCTATGGCCTAGTTCTCGTTTGCTCTCTCTCAATTTTTTTTAGATAGTATGGGCCACCCCTATTCGGCATACGGTGCAGATGCAATAACATGCGTTTGCTTTTTCCATGTGAATAATGATGTTAATTCTTACCTGTTGTCCTAACTAACGTCAATGCCACTGTGGGTGTTGGGCGGAATCCGATGAAGTCCTAATTCCCATTTCCAGGCACGCAGGAGTCGACGCGATCGTCGATTCGGTAGATCACCTTATGTTGGCTGGGGTACCATGAAATATCCCCAAATTCATGTTGGTGGCCGAACCCAACTGCCTTGTCTCCCAAGTCAAAGTCGCTTGCCTCCATATAGGTAATGGACCGTTTGAAAAGTGGCTCCAATTTCAGAGTTATCTGCAGCAGAGAAAGGCAGAAATCAGTAGCAATTCATTTTCCGATCCAAATTACAAAGCATATTAGCCAGATTATATATACCTGTGAGATGATTCCAAGGACGCCAAGCGACACCCTGACCGCATGGAGTTCAGTGTCGTTGAGGCCAACCGACCTGACATTTGCATATCCTTCGCTGAGGCTGGTGTGACGATCCTCAATCCAACAACGTAGTCGCACATGCCCCACAAAGAACTACCATGTGCTCCAGTCGACAGAAGGCCGCCGATCGTCAGTCCCCACCAATACGGTGTGTGTGGAAGAGCTAGCCCAGCATCAGCCGCACCATCTATCACCTCCCGAAGTAACGCACCGCTCTCCACTGTCACCGTTGCTGCCTGTTTGTCGACAGTCAAAACGTTGCTGAGGTATCGGGTACTTACTAGTAGCCCATCCTCCCCACCGGGACAAACCAACTTTGGAATGCTGTGGGAGAACTGGGTGGCCACCTTCATTTTCCTATTACTCGTTGTGGACTTCGCCACTGCAACCAGCAGTTGTTCTTCGTTGGTGGGATAAACAACCTCACCGGCGCTGCATATGAACCGATCAGGAAATGTGCCATACGAATTGGTGACGGTGCAGTTCGTTGTCGCTGGTAAGCATCGGATCGGACCTTCAGGAGGGCTGCATGCCCGCAAACAGAACGAGGAAGTGCCACAGGTAGTGGCGATTTGACAGTTTCATGTCACGGATTACGAATGTAAATATGCTACCACGATGAACGCAATACAGGCTCAACGGAGAGATGGAATGTTTCAAAGGGGAATGCTTTTAAAATTTGCTTGGGGAAAAACAAGCACGCACAATAAGCAGCTTTCATGAGCCATGCGTGTTGGATGGTAATGATGCAGCATGAATATTGGACAGCAGATGACCCATGAGTCTGCTGGTCCGAAAAGGGCGCATGGCCATAAAACCCCAGATGGAGACTCAGAAACTTGGCTTGAATTTCTAGCCATCGCCTTCTATTTATGCACGCTAGGTTTCCACATACTCTCATTTCCATAATTTATACGCGCGGCCTACGAATTCAATTATACGGTCCGAAATACAGAGTATATAGACAACGTGAAATATCACCAGGATTGGTTTGGCTTCATAAATGGGTTGAACAAAGGATTGCTACTCACGTGGCACTAAAGATTTCAGGGGCCCTCACGCGCTTCAAGCTTCTATTAACACTGCTTTATTCAAAAGCCACTGACTATACAGTAGAATTTGTTTCATTAAAAATGATAGAATAATAAATAGTGTTATTGTGATTTTACAGTTAATAGTAGAAATAGATGGAAGTTTTGGTGCTTTTCAGAGAATTGGATTCCATGGTTTGTGGTGTACAGAGAACACTTAACATATCCGCTTAATGATAGAAATTTGAGTCCTTGATGGAGCCGGAACTTTTGGTGAGAGAGGGGATGACAATTTTTAACTTAAGACTGTGTTTAAAATTATTTTTATATTTAAAAGAAATCTTTTTACGTCTTATTATAATATTAATCTTATTAAAAAGTATTTTTTTATAATACCATACTAAAATCAATTTAGCAATAAGTCAATAACATTTAAGAAGCCAAAATTATTACAATTATTTGAAGATAAATACACAAATTTATAATTGTCTTTGAAGGAATAAAGAAAATAAAAAGCATATTAAATTTTTTTAAATGACTAATAGGAAAAGTAAGAATAAAAACTTGATCTAAGATTTCCTAAATTGAATTATATAAAAAAATAAAAAATAATATAAAAGAATAACTAAAATTAAATACTTATGCTCTCCACTTATCTCTCTCAACCTTTCTCTCCATCTCTCACCATTGGGAACTCATATTAATTTGATTCAAATTAAGGTCAATCTATTATTGATATAATGTAAAAATTTGATTTAAATCTATTGTTTGTAGATAGTGTGTCTATGTTGTAATACAAATGCAAGTGAGACTTGGATTATGTAGTTGCATAAGTGAATGGATAAGTCTCATTCCAGGTAGGACTCAAATATGCAAAGAGGCTCCCTTTCTCTATATATTCTCTATGGTTTTTCTTGGGAAATCTATCAATACTAGTCCTTAATTATTTAGAATGTGTAAACACTTAGAGACTCTAGTAGTTGCCCTATTAATGAGAATAGGCAAATCGATCAAATCCTACATTTTTGCATAATAAGGTATATAGATTTTCTTTAATTATCTATGTGATAGTTCTTAACATTAATATCAGAGCTTGTTAGATTTGCTTTTGCCTAAGAATAATACATGCCTATTATGCCTATTATTTATTTTATATTTAATAAGGTGCTATCCAATTCACGTGGGGACATGGGTCTTACTCATTACTATAGAAATTGTAAGAGAAAGACACATCTTGAATGGTAAGAGCCAATGATGAAGGCTGTTTAATGTATTCTATGTGGAATTATTTATTCCTATTTAGAAATTTGTTGTATGGAAGATTTTGATTTAGAAGTATTCATGCCGGAAATTCTTTTAGGATTCAAATTCTCATATATAGAATAGAGTATTAATCCAAACCTCGTTTGCTTAGCTTGATTTTGGCAATGAATGTAATTAACTATAAGTTTTGATGATGAACAAAATTATGTGAGTGAATAGTTAAGGTATTAACTGTTATTTTTCCAAGTGTGCAATAATACGTATATAAAATATATCAAGGAAATAACTTTAGTTATGTAGACAATGCACATATGTTATATCAGAGATAAGATTCACTGAATATTGGAAGAAAATGTAAATGCTTAAAGGTTTAATGACCCTGAACTCAAAAGAGAATTTCAGATGCAATGGGACATGTCTGAAATCATGAAGAACAAACTCAAAACATGAAGAAGTTCAATGTTTTTGAAGAATAAAGAACTTTAGTTGCAAGAATCATGTTTGAAAATATTTTAGACGAATGATCCGAGCTTCTAAGACTTAATATATAGTTGAAGGATATGTCTGGCATTTTGCAAGAGCTCCAAAGTAAGTTTGAATGTGCTTCAAACATAATGAAGCACATTGCTGAAGTAAACAAGACCAAATGCCTAAGTTCGAATGCAAATGACACTTCAAACATTGTGGAATCTGGTTCAGACACGAATCTAATTTCAGATGACACTGAAGTTTAGATGCATGGCAAAGCAATTCACGCCACTCCAAACATTGTGAAAAACTTATTTTAGATATTGTGAAGCACTTCAGACGAAATTAGTTCATGTTTGTTACATAATCTCAAGTTGAGTAACTTCAGACATTGTGAAGTTACTACTTTGGATAGACTAAAACTAGGAATGACTTCTATAGTGTAAACTTCTAATGAAGCTTTCTTTGCCATTCCACACATGTTTATTCCAGATGGTATGAATCCAGGAGAATGGTGCAATGGTTAGAAAATTTCAGTGATTTGCTTGCATTTAATGAACCTTATCTTCTCTAATGAACATATTTCACAATCTAGTATAAAAGGAGAAATAAGAAACTATTCACGGTTAGCAATTAAAAAGGAAGACAAATGAGAAAGAGCATAAACAAAACATTTACTTTCATTCAAATTTTCTTCCAAGATTTCACAATTCCTCTGTGCAAAGTTGAAGATCTACATTCAAAGCCTAACTATCTGCAACTTTTTAAAATTTGATTTCATTAACTTTAATTATTTTATTCACTTATTAAGTCTGCATTTAATTATTGCAAAATTAGCCTAAGCAAGAGGCTTATGGCTATACAAGTTTTCTTTCTATCAGTTTGATTCAGCAAGTAGAGAGACTTGCTATCTGTATAAGTTCATTGGTGATCTTGGAAACCAACTATTCTTTGAAAATCTAACCACAAGTGTATGACGTCAAGTTTATAGTTTAGTGATGAGTGAGTGTCGTATCCATAGGGATTATGGATTTCAACCTTTCACTAGCTATTGTTATAAATAATTTTAACTTTATTTGGATGACCAAAAATAGATAAATCTTAACTAACAACTAAACAAAATAGCTTTGAATCGAATAAATCAATTTATAGAAATCCTAGAGCATTGACTTCATTTATGTTTCATTCATGACAATTTCAACTCAAATCTGACTTAACAATGCATAAGTTTATAAACCAAGAATCCCAATTTACTTAACCCCCTCTTTTGAGTGATAGATTAAATATCTATTCTCAAAATCCTGATTTTGATATCCCTATAAAAATCTGAGTAATAAGAATGCATTAATATCTATGGTTTTCTACTGAAGATTTTATAAAACATAAAAGCTCTCCTAAGTTATCTATAGGTTTATGTTATGATATTTAAATCCTAATTAGGGTTACCTCTCCCGAGTGTCAAACCTTAGTTACAAAATCATCCAAAGGGTAGTAAATCAATTGAAAGTGTTAAATACCAAATATCACAAATAAACTTAATTTCTTTGCCAAATAAGAAAGTTATTAATTAAACCATGAACTCAAAATAAAATCCATCTCTCCTATAGAAAAAGCGAGATTAGCCACTCATGATGTAAAATAAATTAAATAAGTAATATTCAAATATCATCATAGTTCCAATTCCAAGGTAAACCACAAAGACAAGGAAGAAAAATATTTTAAATTCAACAAATTAGATTTTTTCCTTGTTCAGTCTGTTCTTCACTCTTTGGTAATGACCTTAGACCTCTTGATCTCCAAGTTGATCTTCTCCTTCTCAAAACTTCTTCCAAAAAATCTCTAAAAACTCTTTGAACCATAGCCTCCAAGGCCTTTCAAAACCTTTCAAAACCCTAACTAACTAACCCTTCAAAACTCTCCAAACTTCTGTTTATAAACCATCCCAAAATAAAATATACACAACTTTTCTATATCTAATCCATCTCTGGCATAAACAGTGCCAGAATGGGCACTGGTGGCGCCACCTTGCTGACCACTCGACCGATCTTTGTGAAGGGTAAGTGCTTGCAGCTCCAGAATGTTGTCCACTCGAGATGCCTTCACTATTTTGATCATATCTTCTTCATTTGTTGTCAGAATTGACTAATTTGTGTTGCATTGGATAACTGACTTGAAGATCTTCACTTCTTATGTTAACCACCCTTTCTGAATCCATCTCAATTAGTACTAGAATTAGCATCAAATCACTACTTGTTCACATTCAACATTTCTTAAATATGATTCATTGACTAAAAAAATTAAATAATTCAATTAAATGTAATGTATCATCAAATATAATCACAAATCAATGAAACATGCCAAATGAGGTTCCAAAACATGTGAATTTGCGTATTAAAATATAGTATATTATAGACTCATCAAATGTCCCCAAACTTAGCTTTTGATCATCCTCGAGCAAAATAACAACCAAACTAGTGAAACGATTAGGAAAAACTCTTTCTTAGCTTTTTATGTTTGTTTCATTCTAGGCTGTATTACTATCGCACCCTCAAACTAGTTTTATTTTGAGTTTATGGAATGTGATCCCCCCAATTTAAACTTTTTTCTTTACTTAACTTTGTTTTTTTTTTTTTATAGCATACTCAATTTAACACCCCCAAGTTCATCTTCTTTTACTTCACTCATACTTATAAAACAATCATGCAGATGACATATATCTCTAAATGGGTGAAACATGGTTTTCTAGGATAAATAGGCTTACATAATGAGACTATACGAAGAAAATTCGAATGGTAGTTTTTCACATGCTTTGCATGAGCCATTCTTTCATAAGGCTCAACAGGGACACTAGTGACATTAAATATACTAGGTTGGCTTGAAAAGCTCGAACTGATAAAAAAAATTGCCTAAATCACTTTCAAATAAACTCATTGTCTAGGATTTTGTCTTGAGGGATAATCAAATAAGTTCTAACATGCTTGTGTCAATCAAAATAAGTCAATAAATTCATAACACTATTAATTGAATTACATACACTTCACATGATCATAATATAATGTGCTTGAATTTTTTTTTCCATCAGTCATGAGAAGGAAGGACTTTTTATAAGACTCACTAAATTACAAGGAATGCATCTCTTTCTTTCAAAATCATATGCAATGGCAATAAAAAACTCAGCTTATATTAGTGATTAGTCAGAGAGAGAGATGTCCTATTCAGTTTCATCATGTTGGCATGCAATTTCTCTTGGATGCATCATCCGCAAAAGGCACATGATTGCAAATTCCAAAAAAACTACGCATTCTAAACATAGTTTAAACATAATACTGAACAAAATCACACTAGAAAACTACTTCCCCAAAATTGAAGTAAACATTGTCCTCAATGTGTAAGTAAAATGATGTAGAATAAGGACTTCCCTGAAGTATGTTAGATTACACATTAGAGTAATTAGTGGACTCTTCATCAACAGCTGGTGGTGAATTTGGTGAGAAGGTCAGGGGAGTAGGAAAAACAATGAAATTGGAACCTTGAAAGAAGTTAGTGTTCTCAAACATCTCATTCATCGCCACGCTGTGGTCCATCAAATAGTTGAGTTGCTGCTTAGTTCGCTTCTAATATTGCTCTTGTGAATTCCAAAACTCTATAACCTGCTCCTAAAGATCCCTAAGAGTGAGCTTTGAGATAAGAACATTGGGTTGGCGCCTTGTCCTAGAGGAGCTCGGGTAGAAGATGAAGTGCCAGCTCTATGACCTTCGGCCCTGGTCTTCTCCAATGTCTCCATGATAGCATCATCAATCATGGACAGTGGTATTTGGAGCTCTTCATCAAGTTTGCTAGTGACACCTACTGCAAAACATAGTTGGAAGATGAGAGATGGATGACCCAAACTTCTAGACAACCTTCTTGTGAAGAAAGATACAATCGACCGCTTAATGAACCTCCCCACATCAATTGACAACTCTCTTTGAATGGCGTAATTGAGTTGAGCTCTCTCCTTCATGACATCAGAGACATGGTTGAAAGGTAGCAACCTAGCAGAAATGAAGTAGTGCCAACCCTTGGAGTATGCTTCCAACTGCCCTCTTGGAAAGCTTATAACCCTATCATTCTTCTTCTTCCATTGACTATGCAGATGAGCCAAACTAGAAATGATGGCATTGTAATCCGGACCTCGTTCCAACCATGAGGTATAGGCATCATTCTCAATGTCAGTCAAATCAAAACAATGATTAATGGAAGATCTATCATAGGGAACCAGTTTACCCCATATAAGAACTCTTTGATTTGTGGGATCTGCCTTATATTGAGCTCTTGTGTTCGCATAGAATTCTCTCACAATGGCCACCATAGTAGGCTCAGGTTGAGCCACAAACTTTTGCTAGTGTCTCCGTTTGATGATGTTCTTCATATCAGTGTAAGTAGAATTTATCCCTCTTTCTCAGATTCCTTCTCTATGCATGATCAGGGAAGTGTAAATTTCTTCAATCTTTTAATTAAAGAAAGTAGGGTCATAATCTGCTCTCCATCACTTGGATGGTCCAGAAGCAGTTGTCTTTCTAGGTGGCATGCTGACAACCCTGCTGAATGCAACACAAGAATAGATGCACACAATGACAAATAACCACAAGCACACTTATGCCAAATCACACCAATGTGCCACACTTCAAAATTCAAACGAGCAACCACAACTAATATCACCCAAACCATTATCTCATAATGAAACCGCTACTTAGGCATATTCACAAACACCTTGCTAGCATTCAGTGCAACACCCCTTCAAGATATTCTTCACAAGAAAAAAACACTCCACAAATAATTCAAGAGGCATAGACATGAAACCCCATCAAAGATCATGCCATCCATTGTAGTGAACCAACGTGGAGATGGATTTCACCCTAATAACACAATGCAAAGGATCAAAGAAAAGCATAACATTCTCATGAAGCACTTGCTCAACATAACCTCCTCACCACTTCAAAGCAAGGTAAATTTGTACAACACTCTACCAATGATAACCTCAACTTCAATCTACCAACAACCCACCATGAATATAGCACATTAATCCCATGAAAATCAACAAGCCCTAGACTTGAGCATTTCTTCAAACACCTCCAAGTAAAATTGAAAACCCATCTTGCCAAACACAACAATTGCTCTCCATGTTTTGGAATCACAACCACAATGTAGGAGAAGGACAAATGAATGGGAAAAGAGAGGATTGAATCATCGACCCTCCATGAGTGCATGAAACCCAGCCATGAAAAACCACTTGGAGAAGATGGAGTGTAGCTTTGAGATGAGAGAGATGGGCGAGAAGAGGAGAGTTGGAGAAGATTTGTAGATGAGGATTTAGGGAATGGAGGAAGTCGATTGGGAAAGGGGGAAGTTTTTAAAGAAGGAAGAGGGGAATGGGTTTAGGGTTTCTTGTGGGGAGAGGAGAGAGAGAAAGGGGCAAGTGGGGGTGAGTGTTGGGTGCCGGTGGCACATAGGTTTTAAGTGGGGTGGCATCAGCGACGTTGGGTGGGCACTGGCAGCACCACTTCGCTACCCTCTTTGTTGCTCCCTTGATCTCTTTTTCCACATGTTGCTCTAATGTTGATTTTTGTCTTGCATTCTCTCACTTGTCATGCTCCTTATCTCTTTTCAATTTGAACTTTACTTGTAATTCATAAAACAATAAGTTATTATTGGAGTCAAATATGCAAAACTGTATAAAGTGAAGAATTTATTCCTTGAACTGAACTAAGTAGAGCCAAAACAATAATCATAAGCTATTGACATGCTTATGATTAAAGCCAATTATTCTACTTATAAAAATTTAAATTAGAAGAAAGATCAAAAGATTGGGTTGCCTCCCAATAAGCACTTAGTTTAAAGTCCTCAGCTCGACTCCTTTGCTTCACTCTTCGTCCTAGGTAACCTCACTACTGCTGCTTTCATGTCCGAAATAATGCTTGATTTGCTGACCATTTACTTGAAAAGTTCTCCCATCTTGCATTCTCAGTTCAATTGCTCAATGAGGGAAAACTTTGTTGATGACAAATGGCCCTGACCACTGTGATTTCAACTTTCTAGGAAATAGTTTAAGCCTTGATTTGAAAAGAAAAACTTGCTACCCTGGTTGGAATTCTTTGTTAATAATTAGTTTTTTATGCCATCTCTTCATCCTGTCCATGTAAATTTTGGCATTTTCATAAGCTTGGTGACAGAATTTCTCAAACTCATTCAGTTGATGCATTCGCTTTAGACCTGCAATCCCCAAATCTATGTTGAGCTTCCTCATTGCCCAATATGCTTTGTGCTCTAATTCTACTGGAATATGACATGGCTTTCCAAAGAGTAACCTGTATGAAGATATGCTCATGGGTGTTTTGTATGCCGTTCGGTATGCCCAAAGTGCATCTTCCAATCGGTTTGATCAATCCTTACAATTCCCTCCTATTGTCTTCTCTAGTATTTGTTTTATCTCCCGATTGGATACTTTAGCTAATTCATTCACTTGTGGATGATAAGCAAGCGCCACCTTATGTCTTACACCATACTTAGATAGTAGGTTATTGAACAGTTTGTTGTAGAAATGGGAACCTCCATCATTGATAATTACCCCTGGTGTCCCAAACCTAGTGAAGATGTTCTTCTACAAAAACTTTAACACTAGTTTAACATCATTTGTTGATGTGGCTACCACTTCCACCCACTTTGGAATGTAATTGATACCAAGTCGAATGTATGAATGACCACTTTAACTCGAAAATGGTCCCATGAAGTCAATTCCTCAAACATCAAAAACTTCTACTTTGAGAATATTCTTCAGTGGCATCTCATTTCTCCTTGAAATTATTCCCATTTACTAACAATGATCATAGGTTTTAACAAATTTATAGCTATACTTGAAAAGTGATGGCCAATAGAACCCAAATTAGAGAACTTTTGCTGTAGTTCTATCAGCACCATGATGTCCTCAATATGCAGATAATGGCAGCTCTGTAGTATGTCTTGAGTTTCTTCTTCAGGGATGAATCTTTGAATCATTTGATTCGTGCATATCTTGAATAGGAGTGGGTCATCCCAAAGATATGCTTTGACATCATGTAAAAACTTCTTCTTTTGCTGTCCTTCAATGTTTCGAGGGTAAGTTCCACATGCTATAAAATTCACAAAGTCTGCATATCATGCGGACTTACCACTCAATGTGAAGAGTTGTTCATCTAGAAAATTCTCTTGAATCGCATTCTCATTGCTCGGGTGTTCCAATCTAGACAAGTGGTCAGCCACCATATTTTCACTCCCTCCCTTGTCTTGAATTTCCAAATCAACTTCTTGAAACAATAGTACCCAATGAATCAATCGAGGCTTTGCATCCTTTTTCACAAACAGGTGGCATAAAGCTACATGATTAGTGTGCACAACGACCTTTGAATCGATAATATAAGATCAAAACTACTCCAATGCAAAAAGCATTACTAATAATTCTTTTTCTATTGTGGTATAGTTCTATTGTGCTTCATTCAATGTGCAACTTGCGTAATATATAGCTCTAATGATCTTATCATGCTTTTGACCCAAAATTGCTCCCACTACATATCGCTTGCATCACACATGATCTCAAAATGTAGATTCCATTCAGGCATCACTAGAATTAAAGTAGAGATCAACCTCTCCTTTAATTTATTAAATGCCTACAAATACAATTCATCAAAATTAAAAGGAGTATCTTTTCCAAGGAGATTGCATAAAGGTTTAAAGATTTTTGAGAAGTCTTTAATGAATCTTCTATAGAATCCTACATGGCCTAAGAAACTATGAATTTCTTTTATATTGGATGGAGGTGGGAGTTGCTTAATGGTTGCAATCTTTGCTCTGTCCACTTCCATTCCATGAGTTGAAATCTTGTGTCTTAGTACAATACCTTTCCTAACCATAAAGTGACATTTTTCCCAATTCAGAACTAGGCTAGTTTCCTCACATCTCTGCAAAATGAGAGACAAGTTATGAAAGCAAAGATCAAATGTGGAACCAAAAACTGAAAAGTCATCCATGAATATTTCCATAATGTTTTCTACCATGTCATGAAATATTACCATCATGCATTGCTGGAAAGTAGCGGGGGCATTGCATAACCAAAGGACATTCTTCTGTATGCAAATGTACCATAAGGACAAGTAAAGGTCATTTTCTTTTGGTCATCTGGGGCTATCACAATCTAATTATAGCCTGAGTATCCGTCCAGAAAGTAATAATAATCATACCTGGCCAAATGGTCTAACATTTGGTCTATGAAAGGTAGTGGAAAATGATCTTTTTTGGTGGCCTTGTTTAATTTTCTGTGGTCAATACATACTCGCAAGCCAGTAATAGCTTTAGTAGGTAATAGTTCATTGTTCTCATTCTGAATAACTATAATTCCACTTTTCTTTGGTACACATTGCACAGGACTTACCCATTCAGTATCATAAATTGCATAGATAATACTTGGTTTGAGTAATTTTAAAACCTTGGTACGTATTACCTTCTTCATTGCTAGGTTGAGTCTTCTTTGATGCTCTCTAGATGGTTTATAAGACTCCTCCATCAAAATCTTATTCATGCATATGTTAGAGCTTATACCTTTTTTATCCTCAGTCGACCATGCAATATCAGATTTGTGATCCCTTAGCACCCGTAGCAGTTTTTCTTCTTCCAAACCCATTAGAGCAGAGAAAATAATCATTGGTAATGATGAATCATTGCCTAAATATGCATACATGAGGTGTTTAGGCAGTTGTTTCGATTCCAATGCGGCTTTCACTTCTTTCAAGGTTTTGTTCTTCTTCAAAACTTCTACTTCATTGCTTACTTTCTCTTTTAACCCCATCTCTAAAGCCAACACTTGTTTTCTGATTTCTTCTGAACCTATCATGGTTTGACTAGTAAAGTTTGTAATGTAGTTTTCCAATGTAGTTTTCTAATGCAGCATTTATGCTTTCATCATTAAAAACTGCAGTTATACATTCATTTAAAATCTCTATTTGGTTACAAGTATTCTTTTCAACTAAGTAATTCATGGCATAGTAAATATTGAAATTCACCTTGCTAAACATCGATTAGAGATCTTCCCATTGTAGGAAATGACCTTCCCAGAATAATAGGTACTTCATGATCTTCCTCCATGTCCAACACCATAAAATCAGCGGGAAAAATGAATTTATCCACCTTCACTAATACATCTTCTATGATTCCCTAAGGATGAGTCAAAGAACTGTCTACTGGTAATAATGTAATGGTGGTTGGCTTCGCTTCTCCTAGTCTAAGTTTTTGAAAAATTGAAAGAGACATAAGATTAATAGATGCTCCTAAATCACATAATGCCTTATGAAGTGATGAATTTCCTATAGCACATGGAATAGTAAAACTCCCTAGATTTTTTAACTTCTAAGGAAGCTTTCTTTGCAATATGGCACTACATTCTTCTGTCAACTTCACTATTTCAAATTCTTCAAGCTTCCTTTTCTTTAACATAACTTCCTTCATGAATTTTGCATAGTTTGGCATTTGCTCCAATGCTTTTGCAAAAGGAATGTTAATTTGAATTTTCTTAAAAATTTCAAGAAACTTACTAAATTGCTCATCAATCTTTTTCTTCTGAAATCTTTGAGGAAAAGGGAGCTATGTTTTCAAAACTTGAGGGTTATCATGGAATGTGATTCACCCCGGTTTGTAGTCTTCTTTTTTTGACTCTTCCTTCTTTGGTGGTCTTTCATACTCTTCTAGTGCTAAATCTTGATTTCTTACTTCTAAAGATGCTTGTGTTTCTTCTTTCTTCTTTGGGTATTCCAACTCTTTTCTGCTTCTTAGCGTTATGGCATTGTAGTGCTCTCTTGGATTCTTTTCTGTGTTGCTTGGAAAGGTATCTTTGTTCTGATTGCTAGAAGAGCTTGCAATCTGACCAATTTGTGTTTCCAAAGATTTAATGGATGCATTGATATTTTCCATTGTTGTTTCCATGCTGTTATGTCTTGCTTCATTCCTGGCAAACCTATTTCGACCCTCATAAATAAAAGTGCCTATAAGATCTTCTAAGGATGGTTTCTTTTCAGCTGGTTAAGCTTAGTGTTGAGGTTGATGTGGTTTTTGGAACCCGGGAGGGTGATTCAAGTTGTTCCTTTGATTTCCATAAGTGAGATTATCTTGATTCCTCCAGTTTCCAGGATAATATGGATTTTGCATGTTGTTACCTCAAAAATTACTATAGCCCTTATTGTTGACATATTGTACTTCTTCTCTGCTTAACTCTGGAGCAGTGTATGCTTCAATTGGTAGGGGGGATGAAGAAGGTTCTCCTACAATAGATGCTCCTTTTGGTGTTGACTTAGCAATCGCCATTTGGTGTGTCAAAGAAGACATTTGTGCAGTTAGGGCTGTAAACTGATTCACTTTAAGACAACCTGCCACCTTTCTCACTGTATTTCTCTCATTCGGTCACTGAAATATATTTGAAGTCATATCTTCAAGTAGTTGGTATGCCTCAGTTGCAGTCTTGGCCATTAGTGAACAACCAGATGTTTCATTCACTATTGTTCTTATTTACCCATTCAACCCATTATAGAATAACTGAATTTGTAGCCAGTCTGGAAAACCATGCTATGAACATCTCCTAACAAAATCTTTGAATCTCTCCCAACACTCATAGAGTGGTTCGAAATCTATTTGTCTGAATTGACCAATTTCACTTCTTAGTTGAGTTGCTTTGGTAGGTAGGAAAAACTTTGTTAGGAACTTTTCCACCATCTCATCCCATGTTGTAATGCTTCCTAGTTGTAAACTCTACAACCATCCTCTTGCTTTATCCCTTAATGAAAATGGGAAGAGTCTTAGTCAAATAACCTCATATGGTATTCCATTCATCTTGACCGTGTCATTGATCTTCCGAAACATGTCTAAATAAATGTTCGAGTCTTCACTTAGTGAGACTCCAAATTGGTTCTGCTAAACCATGTTAATCAGTGCTGGTTTCAACCTCAAGTTATTTGCGTTGATGGCTGGATGAGTGATTCTGGAGTAATTTTCATTGACCTCTATTGATTGAACTCTATTCTTGGCTGAATTTGTTCTGGTTCACCCATTGCTCTTATTCGCTTTGATTTTCGAATTCGTCATGGTATTCTTTCCATTTCTGGATCAAAATAATTTGTATTAGAGTTTTTGTGATCTTGCATGCACTATTATGAAAATGAAATAAATTGAATTTGCTATGTAAGAATCAAAAAGAAAACTAGACTTGCTAAAAAAATAGAAAATAATAATTCTAAATTAAAGCAAATTATCTATTGACAATATTATCAAAAGCAAATTGAAATATCATCAATCCCCAGTAATGGTGCCAAAAAATTATTTGCTGAAAATCTAACCACAAGTGTACGACATCAAGTTTTATAGTTTAGTGATGAGTGAGTGTCGTATCCATAAGGATTGTGTATTTCAACCTTTCACTAGCTATCATTATAAATAATTCTAACTTTATTTGGATGACCAAATTAGATAAATCTTAACTAACAACTAAACAGAATAGCTTTGAATCGAATAAATCAATTTATGAAAATCCTAGAGGATTGACTTCATTTATGTTTCATTCATGATAATTTAAACTCAAATTTGATTTAATAATGCATAAATTTATAAACCGAGAATCCCAATTCACTTAACCCTTTTTCCGAGTGATAGATTAAATATCAATTCTCAAAACCCTAATTTTGATATCCCTATAAAAATTTGAGTAATAAGAATGCATTAATATCTATGGTTCTCTACTGAAGATTTCATAAAACATAAAAGCACTCCCAAGTCATCTATAGTTTTATTGTGATATTTAAATCCGAACTAGGGTTACCTCTCCCGAGTGTCAAACCCTAATTACAAAATCATCCAATGGGTAGTAAATCAATTGAAACCCTTACATACCAAATATCACAAATAAACCTAATTTCATTGCCAAACAAGAAAGTTATTGATTACACCATGAACTCAACATAAAATCTATCTTTCCTCGAGAAAAAGAGAGATTAGCCACTCATGATGTAAAATAAATCAAATAAGTAATATTCAAATATCATCATAGTTCCATTTCCAAGGTAAACCACGAAGACAAGGAAGAAAAATAATTAAAACCAAAACAAGTCAGATTTTTCCCCTGTTTAGTCTGCTCTTCACTCTTTGGTAATGACCTCGGACCTCTTGATCTCCAAGTTGATCTTCTCCTCCTCAAACCTTCTTCCAAAAACTCTTTAAAAACTCCTAGAATCGTAGCCTCCAAGTGCCTTTCAAAACCCTAACTAAACCCAAACTTATGTTTATAAACCATTCAAAAATATAATTTACGCAGATTTTTTGTATCTCATCCATCTTCGGCATTGGTGGTGTAGACATGATGCAGCTTTTCCACAAACAAGTTGTAGACATGACTTGAAGCTTAATTCCCATCCATTCTAACTAATCTCTAACCTAATTAGTATTATGAAAATACCATTTGATCACTAATTAACAAGTATTCATGCCCAAATAGATTATGTAATTAAGTTCACGCCGCAAAGAGTCTATTCTTGCATTTCAACATACATCTTGCATCTCAACAAACATCTTGAGCATACATGCTTGAAATTCAATTTTTTCATCTTCACTAAACTATTCTTTAGCATAACATTAACCATTATTTAATGATTAATCACCTCTAAACATATTAAACCTTAATCATGTCCAAATAGTTGGTTTTTTGATGCTTTATGTTCCAACTTCCTTTTTGACATTTAAACAAACATATAGCATGCAAATGTTCAATCTGAAATTTTTCTATCAATATTAAGCTACAAATCATTATAATTTAGCATCAAATAGTCAAAAATTATCATCTCTTGATAACCAAATTCTTTTAAACAGATCATGACACCCAAATCAATGTCCAAATCATTCATCTCCACCCTCCATCATGTCATTCTTGCTGTCCACTATTGTGGACAGCAATATGGGGCTTTAATCATGCCCAAATCATCTTATTTACACTCTTAATTTTATAAAAAACCATTTTTCCATATTTTTTCTAAAATTTTAGCAAGGTTCCCATCCCTAATCATCCCCAAATGATCAATGCCTAATCGTGCATATACCAAAAATTGAGTTGGGGAAATGAGTTTAGCTTCACTCTTTTGATGAAATCAAGCTCTTCCTTCAATTCTACTCTCAAATTAGCAAGGCATCCCACATCTTAGCAACTTCTTGTTGATATATAATATCCCAAAGGATAAAAATGGGGTGAAAATGATCTCTCCTTTGCTTGGAAATTTTTTCCGTTGGGATTTGATGGAACATGAGGCATGGGAGAAATGGCTTGCTCATTCTCCCTGGTTGGGCATGGGAAGAGAGGGAGAAAATGAGGTGCGGATGTTTCTTGCATAGGGTTATTTAGGTTTAGACTTGGTGCTCCACAAGGATATTCCACACTATGCAAGCACAACTCTATTTAATCTCGTCCTTAATTTTTCACTAGATACAGTCTTAGTAATTGGAACACATCTTTTTCATATGATATACAAATGATATGATTTTTGATGCATTTGATAACTTCAAGACCTACAACTTTCATGTTAACAACATTTTCTAAATCATCCCAAAAATATGTTAAAACAATTAATTAAAGTAGCCCAATAATTCACACAAATACTTTTTTAGCAATTTAGAACAGTCTCGCTGTTTTGATCATAATTTCTTTATCCGATATCAAAATTTAGTGATTATTAATTAGTTAGAAAGATAATTTCAAGATATACAACTTTTATGTTTAAAAATTATTCTAGTTCATCCATTATCTATGTCAAAAGAATTGAACACAAATGGCCCAATTTCCAAATTTAATATTTTCTTAAAATAGACTTATACAGTTTTTAGTTTTTCTCAATCTTTCCTTTATTTAATTTTATTCTTTTACAATAATTTTCATATAATTTTTCCACATAAATTGTACCCATAAAATGTAATAATTTTCTTGCATAATTAAAATGACATCATGTAATTATTAAAATATACACACATTAATTTCCATCTTAAATTATGCATCATGTCAAAAACTTTTCTAAACTTCTCTAGCATTTGTTCATGCCTTAAAATCATAATTTTTCTTATTAATTAATCATCAAATACCCAACATTTGGGTTTATCAATTGTAATTTAATCATAACATTATTTTCACATGTGCATATTAAATTCAGCATGCACCATTTTATCTTGAATTTCACAAATTTTCCTACTCCAAATTAAAATTTTAATCATAACATAAAATTCATAATCATAAATTTTTAATAATAACTAAAATTTAACACCACCAAGTGTTACAAACCACCCATCTTACAAAACGTTTCATCCTCAAAACTTTAGATATCACTCTATAAACCAAAGTATCATTTATGCAACACTTCTGCTATGCACTCTAATATTCAAAAGCAATTAAATATATATGTCACTTGTCTAGTATGACTAATTTATGTCTTGTGGATTTGTATACTTATAATACACTGCACAAGGGTGCTTTTACTGATCATATGATCTAAGCCATAACAAAAATAATATATATAATATGATCAAACCAAACTTACTCAAATCAATATAATATACTCACAATTAGTCTGGCAATCCATGCAAATGCCACAGCATACATTCATACTTGAATGATGCAATTGACCCAAACCAGAATCATACATAATCGTACTCAATGAATATACACGCAGCCAACCAACTTGGGGTGCATACACATGATGTATATTATACCACATACATGGCACATCCATGTGCTCATAACATGTCCTTCACATTATATACACATATTTATTAGCATTAACCAAAGCAACATCAAGATAGTGCTTATGATGCAATGCTCATGATGCACACTGCCACAAACTCTAGGCCTAGTGCATCCTTATTAGGAACCTCACCGGCATCACAAATTTGTCCCTTTCGGGGATGGGCGTCCTTACAAGGAACTCCCTTTATACTATTTACACAAATTAATCATCCAGGACAATCATTAAGCAATGCCGGCCATGTTGGCTACCCACACAACCCCTCACAACAACCGGTGGTTTTCATGAGCTAACCACCAACTCATTAGCAACCGGTGGTTTTCACAAGCTGACCAGCAAGTCACTGGCAAACATTGTTATATCAAATTCATGCATATACATGCCACCCATGTACATTGTATCTATAAATCTATACAACTATGTGAACACATTCCACATATATAACATTTCACCATTAAAGCAATCCAGGCTTAGAGCAAATTCAATGTCAATACAC
Source organism: Pouteria campechiana (assembly GCA_036873735.1). Taxonomy (NCBI): domain Eukaryota; kingdom Viridiplantae; phylum Streptophyta; class Magnoliopsida; order Ericales; family Sapotaceae; genus Pouteria; species Pouteria campechiana. Next base: position 33,978 of record JAYJMB010014210.1, read on the forward strand.
AATGAAATACCTCAATTCATTAATTATATCAAAACCACTCAATTCAAGTATAGTGGAATTCAATATTAACCAACACAATCATGGTGCACATACCAACTTATTCAAATCAACCTACTCACAAACAAGGTTATTCAGTCATACATAATATATCATCTTGTTTAACAATCAATCATGGCAAAACAATGCCATATTAACACCATTTCAATTAACCAAATCAATCAAATCAATACATAAATACACAACATTATATCAATGTATCCATCACATCAATTCCATTTGGGCATTACAATCACAACAATGCCATTCCGACATTAAAATCATAATCATAAAGCTCATCCAGCATCACTCATAGAATTCATATTGCTACATACCATGTCCCATCAAGGCAACCAAACATCTAACCAAATTTACATCACATCTTATTTTAAGAAATCTAATGATTCAATTATAAGCAAACAAACAACTGCTAATACCTACAAATGAAACTTCATAGTTTCATCATTTCACTTGCATTCTAATAGTCAATTTCAAATACACTATAAACAAACAATATTCAATTCCAACTCAATTCATGAAACTTCACAGCTTCATTTATTCGACATACTATATAATGTAACATTCAAACATTCCATATCAAACGCAATGTAAAGGATGATATATCAGCCTTCTCATATGATGCACATATGGGTACTACCACACTTCACTGTGATATTCTAATCATAGAAGGGCATAAGCTATCCCTAGGTCACTATTGTGCTATCACAGCACTATCACCTGCATTTCATATTAGTATGATTTATGTATTATCATATCAATTCACAAGTATCATATACATATTTTCCTTTTTCCTCACTCACATCTTCTAGATGCAACTGACATTTCCCTCACATTTTAATGTTCGTTTATATGTTCAATGGCATGTCATGTTCTCTTTCTTCTAATAAATACTGCCATCATGATTTTAGGCCTAGTGCTCTTACACGGATAAGCAGGTAGCTCTGATACCACCTGTAGCACCCCACACTCCCACCTTAGGCGTTTTAATCATGCCATCCCAGGGCCAATGCGAGACGCTACCATCTTATATTCTAGAGAAGAATCTTACCAAAAATCTAGCAAAGTCTTCTCTGAAATATAAGACATTTCTCCTATATAATCATGCATTACATAATAATACAATTCTATTTATCTATACGATACAAACAAAATTATTAAAACTCACCCATACACCCACAGCTACCCAAAACCGTAGCCACATCATGATGGGCCAAAACTGTAGCTACATCATGATGGCAATGAGCATATCTAGCTTGTTATTACATCCATTCACAACATTACACACATTAATTACTATGACATACCAATACATCTATCATACATTACTTGAAAGATATACATATAATGAAAAATTTTCTTTTCAATATATCATATCAATACAACTATTATCTTCGAATCTATCTCTCAAGCATTGGTCTTCACCTACCAGCTAAAAATTCAAAATAAAGGGGTGAGTCGGGGCAAACTCAGTAAGTAGGTGTATAACAAAGCATAAACAACAAGAGGGATCCATCAAGCATCCCAAAAATATATTCAGCACGAATACAATTTCAATTTTTTGTTATTATGCCATCTAGGCATAAATACATCAAGTGCAACTCATAGTTGAACATATTAAGTCACAATCCAGATATTACAAGAATACTATATCATCCAAGAAATACTGTATCACATAGCAATTTAATACATAATTACATCACATCAAAACACATCCAATTCATACATCTTGGGATCTTCACTACTCCCAATTCATATATGCATTCACAATACCATATAACAATTCCTGAGATATTCACCATCCTAAACATTCTACACTTATATGCATACTTGACAAACACAACGATCATGGGATTGCCATTATCTCCATTCACTCATACATGTTAATTAACACTTTAGCCCCATCATAATCAATATAGTTAATGGTTAATTTAATAATATAAATCATGCAATTCCATCCCACCTTCAAATAGCCTATTCATTTAGACATTTTGTCACACACAAAACATGCATTTCTAAATTGTGTAGTTTAGCAACATAACACATATGAACTTCATTTCCTTTCTTATACATTTAATTCCTAACATAATCATTACCATAATTATATCATAATCATGCTAATTTGGCCATAAAAAATAATTTAAAATAACCCTTGCATCATTGCATTCTAAAACAACCCTCACTTAAACTTTTCCACAAACAAGTTATAGACATGACTTGAAACTTAATTCCCATCTATTCTAACTAATCTCTAACCTAATTAGCATTATGAAAATACCATTTGATCACTAATTAACAAGGATTCATGCCTAAATAGATTATGTAATTAAGTTCATGCCGCGAAGAGTCCATTCTTGCATTTCAACATACATCTTGCATCTCAACAAACATCTGGAGCATACATGCTTGAAATTCAATTTTTTCATCTTCACTAACATTAACCATTATTTAATGATTAATCACCTCTAAACATATTATTAAACCTTAATCATGTCCAAACATTTGGTGTTTTAAGGCTTTATGTTGCAACTTCTCTTTTTGACATTTAAACAAACATATAGCATGCATATGTTCAATCTGAAATTTTTTCATCAATATTAAGCTACAAATCATCATAAATTAACATCAAATAGTCAAAAATTATCATCCCTTAATAACCAAATTCATTTAAATAGATCATGACACCCAAATCAATGTCCAAATCATTCATCTCCACCCTCCATCATGTCATTCTTGCTGTTACTTTTGTGGACAACAATATGGGGCTTTAATCATGCCCAAATCATCTTATTTATACTCTTAATTTTATCAGAATCCATTCCTCCATCATTCTAGAAGAAAACATATGCCCAAATAGAACCTAATTTAGGTTCCTAAATATGTTCAAAGGTAGTAAATGCTATATAATATCCAAATATTAGTTCAAGGGAACCAAAGAAATTATAGGTACCAAAGTATTTTGCCACTAACCCACCTAGACCCATTCCTAAATGGGTACCAAAGAACATAGGAACCTTGTTAATGTATGTGTGTTTGAGAACCATAAGCAGTAGTACACGACATATCATAAGTGGTTGCTCAATCCATATAACAAGGGATAGGGAGCTTGACATAGTAGATCTTCATGCATTATATGTCTATCATATGATAATTATATGATGCTATCTGTTACATGTTTTTATTATCATATCTTTATGTGTATGCTAGTCATTCATATCATGTATGTTCTCAAATACTTTGTGCTAAATGGAATGAAATTAATCCTTAATATAATTATAGTCTCAAGGCATAAGTCAAGCCTATTTGGTAAATCTCATAGTTTAAGATCTTGAATTAGAATTCAAGTCCTTGTCAGAGCTTTTGTAATCACTATTTTATATTGTTTTAGACGTAGCTTTGGACTTTGTGATATAGTTTTAGACTCTTTTAGCATTAATTTTAGAATATATATAATTAATAAGCTCATAATTTATCATATTTAATACATAAATTTACATATTTTAGAACCTTAATTGGCATGAATTCATCACATCTAATTAAATATTGCATTGAATGAAGTTCATTTTAGTTTCAGATGTGAAAATCAGCCTATAGAGTTGAGTATGAAAAATAAGCATCACTTTAAAGCCATTTTTGGTATAGTTGAAGAGTTCAACATAGAAGTTTCATTCCTTCAAGTTATCTAACCAAAAATCAAGAATCATAATATTTAGAGATAAAATATGGAATTTAAGGCCAAAATACTGTAACTGTCTCAGACTTTAATCACAGACTTTAATCCTGCTAAAAACAACTTCAGATGTGCAAAAAAAGGTGTCACTTGTAGTTAGATTTTGGAACATATCGAGGATGATTTAGAAAACATAGTAAACATGAAAATTATATGCCTTGAAATTATCTTTCCAATGGATTAAGAATCAAGTGATTCTAAGATCATATGAGAAATTTATGGTTGAAACACTGAACCTATTTGTAGTCTATAACATCTAAATGTTGCGGCATTAAATTTAAGCATTGTGGCATTCAACAAGTACCACAACATTAAATTTGACCACTGTGGCATTAAATTGAATTCTTTAGGTGGTGAGTGGAAATCAACAAATGAGCATTGCGACATTTAGCTGAATGTCGCGACATCTAGAAGTGCGACAAGAAGGATATTTTTGGAAATCTTTATGTGATGCATTTAATCTATTTACATTGTGCAAGGGCTGTTTAAACCTAATTAAGGGGGATATGAATAGGACATGAACACATCCATGAGGGGAATTTTTAGTAAGGAGAGCATTATGGATAGAGGAAGAGGGCAAAGAGGCTACCTGGAGATAAGAATTTATGTTCTTTTTCTATCTCTTTTCTTTTGGAATCACGATTAAGACGATGTTTATGTTGGTCTCAGTAGGATAGGCTAGATCCTTAGATGGGGGGGGGGGTGTGTTAAATTGGGTTTTATAAAATTTACTTCTTTTGACCCCTGCTTGATCAAATCCCTTTCTTTCTTTTATGTTGGCTTGCTAATAAAGGTGAAGCAAATGGATGAAGCAAGTAAGAATATAAAGGAATCATTCTCTTGGCACCCACTCCACTCTTTGAGTTAGCTTTACTTGTTGCACTTAGGTTTCATTAATCTTCTATGGAATCACACTTAGTTTTCCTGAGCTAACCAAGACTCATACACTGGTTTTACAGAGCTCACCAGAAACTCACTATGTTGGTTTTCACAAGCTTACCAATAACTTTAACCATGTTGATTTTCACAAGCTCACCAACAACTTTAACCAAGTTGGTTTTCACAAGCTAACCAACAACTTTAATCCTAGTTTTTAAGCTAACCAGCAACTTCTATTAATAAATAAATAAAATTGAGAAATTAAACTTTTTGATGTGTTACTTATTGAGCACTGAGGAAGATCTTTAGATGCAGTTCTTCTTGGCATTGAAACTCTTCCTTTATGTTTTGGAGAGATTGGCAGAATGAAATCTCTTTTGGGATGTGGAAGTGGTAGATCTTGGCCTTAGGAATTGCAAGATGATTTCTCTCTTTTTCTTGTTTGTATTTTCTCTTTTCTGCTCTCTATCTTCTGATTCAAAAGTCCCTTGAATGCTCCTTAAATAGATCTTGGAAACTTGATCATTGGATGAGGAGCTTAGAATTTTTTTACTTGCAACATTCAAATTTCCGACCATTGGGCGTCGTCAGGTAGTTTGGTAGGCACCTGGGCCAAGTGGTTGTGATCCAAGTGATATGCTAGGCAGTTGGCAAAGCGACTATAGTAAATTTTTTTTTATTTTCTTTCAAGTGAATCTTGCTGCCTCTTGGCAGGCAGTATAGCAAGTAGCTGCCATACCGACTATGCTTCTAGGCTATATGCACAGGTGGTTGGAGAATTTGCTAGGTGGTTCATCTTCTGGTGCTTCATTTCGTGATTTTTCTGACTGTCTATTGCCAGGCAGTTTGCCAGGCGGTTGTTCCAAGTGGCTGGCATCCTTCAATTTGTGTTTTTGCATTTTGATTCTTTTTGAAACTTTGACATCTTCTATTTTAAATCAAAGTAGTATATATGAAGTGTGAATAGTATATTTGATTCATACTTTGTAATGAATGTGCGTATACAGTATATTTTCATTTATTTGCTTACACACAAGATTTTATTAAATCTCATGTATATACTATTTATTGTCAAAGTATGCTAAAATAATTGTTCAATTGTGAATATCAAAAAGTGAGTTTACATATGTTGTAGATCATGGATAGCCATAATGTATTTGATGAAGAAAGGTATATTTAGGCATGTTTGTTATTCTTACATCTACTAATGATGTTTTCATATTTTTCTATTTGACATACCTAATTGATTATACACATGTTCCTTTGAAGTTTATCAAACATTCTATAATTATCCATTCATGATATACATATGTTGTGAAGCATGGATGTTTGCTTTAATTTAAATGTTTTATGCTTTATTTCTTTCATCAGTTATTACTTCCATGTATAACATGTATATATATTCATTAATGATCCAACATATGGTAAGAAGATGATTGCATAATGGATCATATGATTGTTTATCAGGTAATCATACATATGCATAAGATTTATGGAAGATAAACAAATATGAATGTATTCTAGCAAAGCATTTGAAAGATGTAGTTTGGCAATCTGATCTTAGAGTGGATCATTTGAAATCACATCAAAGTATACGTGAATGCTTGCTGTTAGGAGATGGAATATATACTAGAATACATATACTTTCTTCTAAAGTAATTTATAGTTGGATAATAAGATTGGAAGATTAGTTTCAATATTTCTGAAATATGTCAAGTATGAACTTCAGAGTCTCTGAAGCAATTCTTCAAAGTCTCTAAAGCAATTCTTCAAAGTTTCTAAAATGACTTCAGAGCTTATGACATGACTTCAGAGTTTATGACTTAACTTTAGAGTTTATTACTTAACTTCAGATGAGTTAGTTGGATGTTGTAATTTTAGAGATTTAAAAGTTGTATTGGGTGCTAGCTTCAAAGTTTTCTATCCTAAAGAATTAAAGAGTTGTTTCAAAATTTCTGAAGATACTTTAAGTACAAACCTTATAATTTCTAAGAAATTGCTTTAGGACTTCTAAGGATGCAGAAATAACTTATTAAGGTTTTTGACATACTTCAAAAGTATTCTAATGATATACATGAGTAATTCAGATAAAACATTTAGGTAATATTCTAATTCTTATTATCATATGATCATTATCATTATAAAGTAAATAATTTATGCATGTGAATCTTCATGAATTTTATAAATTAGTCACATGTATAATTCTAATTCTTGTTTTCCAAAATTAACAATATCATTAGCATGGTGCAAATCCAATATAAGTTCTGTTATAATCAAAATCTCTTGTAATACATGTGTGGATCATCATCACAATACTTGTATGACTCAATATTCTCTCCCTTGTTGATGATGACAAAACTTAAAGGTTTGAGATAAATAAAGGATATGCTAATTATTCAATAACGAACTCCCCCTTACTAATAGAGATATGTAATCATGAAGAATTTAGCACTAGTCATGGCATATGAAGAACTATAAGCTTTCTCATGACATATTTTTCTTCTTTATAATAAACTCCCCCTAACTAATTTGAATTTTGTAATTCTATGGGCAATGATACTAGTCATGACATATTGAAATTATCCTTTTCTTGGCATGAGTCATAAAAATACTTTTTATTTGGTAAGTATATTTCTTTTGCTTTTTATATTCCCTCTATTGCTTTTGCTCACTTGTCCACCTATAAAGGAACACATAAAGACTCCTTTTTCTAGAATAACTATGTACTATCAAGAGTAATTGGTTTTCTCAATATTTATCTATATTTTCTTCTTACTTATATTTACTCCATACTTCTCCCTATCTCAATACTTATCTTTATTTACTTCATACTACTCTCCCTATATTTTCTCCTTTCTTTCAAATCTTCTCTATACTTCTTCCCCCTTTTGTCAACATCAAAAAACTATACTTCTTCCCCCCACCTCCCCTTTTATTTTCAAATTATACATCATTTTAACTAAAGGATTTTTCTTTTGAAGTGTTTAAGCATGATATGACATTAGTAATAAAAATGTATTCATGATACCTCATATTGATATCATACTTGTTGGAGAACCACTTTTGTTGAAGAACTTGTTGTAGAATACTACTTCTTCATACCACTTGTTGTTTATTTGAGGGATTTTAAATGAACACTCATAAATTAAATGTGTAGACATTTAAATATTCAAAGTTATGATAGATAGATATTCAAACATTCAAGATTATGTATGATAAATGGATGTAAATCGTATAGGCTATTTGTAAAGCATCCATTTAAAAATTATGATGCATGTATGGACTATAACACAAGTATATGTTTAAATATTTATCTATTTAAAACATTTCATATTCATAAAAGAACTATGAAAATACCATGTAATCATATAATGTGAGCATTGCTAACTGTGGAACATACAAAAATATCCAAAATATTTTTCATTTTTGATTTCTGTTTTCTATTTCAGGTTTTACAATAAATGATAGTAATTTCAAAATTATTAATTAGTGTTCCTGAATTATTTCAAATATGATTTCATTGCTAATTATGTTTACTAGGAGCTTGATCTATTGGGAAATGAATTTCATCATATGATTCTAAATTATTTTGCATACACATTCATTTCCTGAAACTTCATCATAATTTTTTATATATATTCAAAACAATTTCCATTGATGGTTCGTTTCACATTTTCAGGTTTTACAATAAGCAATATGTAATAGTCACTATTTCATGCTTACTCTAAAAGAGTTAACTGCTTTTCATCAAAATATGGATCAACATAACAAGGTGTAGTAGATATGAATGTGAAAATCATATTGCATAATTAAATAGTCATCTCATGATGCTTAAAGTCATAAATGAACAAACATTTATACAATAAACTGATGCCACTTGATATATAATTGTTCATTTCATAGAGAAAGAGATACATAAAGATCACAAAATATTTGAAATAACCGAGTTAAGTTTTTCTCAAAAAGATATGAAAAAGAAGATCTCTAAGAGGTATGAGGATTTGTAGGTAGTCTAGAAGAGGTGGGCTCTCCCTGAGTGGTGCCTCTAATGAAAGTCTACTCTTCTATATTGAAAGTTGGTTCTGGATCCTCAATAGGTGAAGTGGGGTTAGCTTTGTGTGTGGGATGCGAATTCTCAAACCGAGAGAGAAGAATATCTATCTTCTTCTCTATTCCTTCTTGTACTCTTTTCAACTCTCCCATTTCTTCCTTCTCTTTTTAGTTCCCCTACTTTCTTTCTTAATTCCTTTACTTTTAGAGACAATAAAGCATATGCAGAAGACCTTGGATAGCTGACGTCAGGTAAAGTTTTGGGAGGTGAAAACTGTTTATCTACAATGGGACTGCTTGTGTTAGTTGTTTGCTCTCTTTCACCCATTTCTTCTTCTTCCTTCTCATTTACATCTTCATCACTCTCCTCGTTGTCTTCCTCATCATCTTCCTCCATTTCTCTTTTGTTTCTTTTCATCATTTCTGTCACATATTCTGATAACCTGATCCCCATTCTTTTTAGAAGTGTTGCTAGACATATAAAGCATGATTCTCTAACAAAATTATCAAGTTGAGCAACTTATATTCCTTCATTACTTCTTTTGTAGATGTTAGTAGTTGAGCTCATAAGTGAAGATGCTAAACTTAATTCTTCATTTCAGCACTTGTAATTTGGAATCGTTATTGTTTTAATCGTTCTTTTCTAAGGCTTGAAAAATATCTTTAGCCATTGTAGCTTTCTCTCATTTTTCTGACTACTTAAGAATGCTTTGTTAAGTGCCACTTAGTGCTGCATTTTTGCTCCATTTTGGAGCCTTTGAAGTTATGCTTTTAGTGCCTTCGATGGGACATTTTCATAGCCTTCAAGGATAATTTTTAGAGTCTCTGAAGGCATTTTTTGAGCCTTTTCAGAGACTACGAAGACATTTTTCAGAGCCTCCGAAGACATTTTTCAAAGCCTCTGAAGATAATTTTAGAGCCTTTGAAGCATTTTTCAGAACCTCTAAAGATATTCTTCAGAGCCTCTGAAGGCATTTTTCAGAGCCTCCACAGATTTTTTTTGGAACCTCCAAAGCATCATGTTGACTCCTCTGATGTTACCTCTAAAGCTTCCTTCTTTGCCATCAAAACTAAACTCTAAATTTTCTATATCTTTGGACATAGCTGTTTTCATTTTGTTTCTTGAAGAATTTCTTCATTTCATCTAAATTCAATACATTGAGAAATTTCTTGCACTTTTTTGTCAATAATGAGCTTAAATAGATATGTTCTATACATAATATTTTAATTAGTGCAATGTTCTTTTTAGTACCATGGTATGCAAATTTATAAATAAATAAATAAATTAGAGTGCTTGGAAAAAATATGAACTACATTACCGTGGGCATATTATTCATTGCTTATATTATTTATGTGGAGATTCTCTCTGTTTAAATTTCATAATTGCTACAATTGGATTTTACTGGTTTCGGTTCATATTTGACTAAAAATAGTTAATCATTTATGACTTGGAGTGTTTTTCTTTTTGTTAAGACTTAAAGTTTATTAATATATAATTATTTTTTATGTAACTTCCAAAAATAATTCCTTTTAAGCTTATTGGGATTTGAGGCAATTTCTTATCAATGTATGAAAGCATTCCATTCCAAATTTGTTGTCATTGAATATTTACGAATTATATTATGAAGATTTGTGTTGATAAACTTTATTTAGACATGGATTACCTTATGAATCAAAGACATGGATTTAAATAAGCATAATACATTGTATAATGTTTTAAAGTTTAGATACATTATGCACTTCTTTGGTAAGCCCTATTTCAAGTGGTTTCTATAGTTACATTCTTGTTATAGTTTTATACTATGAGTATGTATATTTTTATGCTGAACTCTAAAGTCAATTTATATTTGAGATAAAAGAATAAATGCACAAAATATAGATAAAAAATTTGGTTAGAGTTGTCATACCTGCACTTGCCTTGTCTTCCTTGACTTTATGAGATACATTTTTCTTCAACTAGTGTCAAGAAACCTTTTGTCTTTTGAAGGACCTTGGTATTTCATCTTTTCTTTATTTCCTTTTTTATTTGATACTTCTTTGGTGAGAAGAAATTATTTAAGTTCTTAAATGTAAGATACTTCTTCTCTTCTTTTCTTCTTTTTACAACTGTCCTTCTTTTCCTTTTTTTCACTTCTTTTTCTTCTTTAACTTGCTTCAAATGTTTGCTTTGAATTGCAAGTATTTCTTTATCATCTTTATCTTCTATAGATAGATTCTCCTTAACTTGAGAGGATTCCTCAACTGCTTCATCCTTTTGTTCTTCAATTTGAATTTGGGATTCAACAATTTCTTCTTGAATTTCAATCTCTTCTTGAGATTGCTCTTCTTTGCTCTATGGTAGTTCTTCTTCTACTTTCACAAATTGATCATTTTTCTTTTCTCCTTTTTTTTGAGGAGATTATTCCATTGTTTCATGATTTTCTGCACTCAAGTTGTTCTTAGCAGAAATATTTGTTTCATTTGTCAACAAATCAATTAAACCCTTCAGAAATAGCCTTTAACTAGTCTATTATATCTTTTTGCATTTTTACAGGTTGAGACATGATTACGGATGGTTGGCCATAGAGCATTTAGCAATGTATTTTTAGCTTTGATGTTTACTTGCTTAGCTCTCCTATCATCTTCATTTAAACTAATAAAGACAACTTTTCACATTTCAAGATCATTGGCCATAAGGCTTACTTCTGTCATCTTTTTCTAATGATCAAAACTCATTCCATCAAAGTTTGGAATTTATGTCATGGAATATCCTTTAGAAAATATGATAGTAGACATTATTAGGTTAGCCAAATAGATCACTATAATTATTTCTGTAGCCTGCTCTGATACCACTTGTTGGTCCGGGTAGGATTGGCTAGAACCCAAGAGTTGGGGGGGGGGGGGTAAATTGGGTTTTATAAAATCTACTTTTTTAATCCCTGTTTGATCAAATCCCTCTTTCTTTTATGTTGGCATGATAATCAAAATGAAGTAATGGATAAAGCAAGTAAGAATATAGGAGAAAGATCAAGTACAGATAGCACACGCAACTTATAGTGGTTCGGGCCCTCTCTTGGCACCCACTCCACTCTCTAAGTCAACTTTACCTACTACACTCAGGTTCTACTAATCTTCTATGAAATCACACTTGGTTTTTTTGAGCTAACCAAGAACTCATACACTAGTTTTATTGAGCTCACTAGAAACTCATTATGTTGGTTTTTATGAGCTTACAACAACTCTAACAATGTTGGTTTTTATAAGCTTACTAAGCAACTCTAATACTAGTTTTTAAGCTAACCAACAACTTCTATAAAAGAAATAAATGAAATGAGCAATTACATTTTTTGACGTGTTTCTTGTTGAGCGCTAAGGAAGACCTTATGTAAGGCCCTAGAAATTTCAAAAATGTAAATGTTCACTATTGTCAAGTGTTAGAAATTTTTACAATGCGGCATAC
>JAYJMB010014221.1:0-46123 GCA_036873735.1 Pouteria campechiana
ACCCTTACTCACACTACTACAGAAAATTAGATTGGAGCAAGGTTCTAAATTTGGGTGCCCACGACAGCACCACCAGCTTTGTTCTTTGAGCTCAAAATGCATCCTTCACTCCTTTGGATCTTCCTTTTTTAGATTTTGAAAACCCTGAATTCATTGCTATGAACATCACCATTATGAAGGAACATTTTCCCAAGGTTTCAAGCCTAAACCTCTCCTAGATGTTAACAATTATCTAAATGAATATCTAAAGAGGCATAAATCACCTTCCTCATGTAAACTAGTCCATTCATCTAACCCAAATTCTCTTGTCTCCATTAATCTAGACAAAGCAAGACTCAACTTTCATACTGTTTTGAACATATCTAATCCTAAATTTTTCTATCTTCCAAAAGATGTATATTTATAACATAAGAATATGTATTTGGATGCTTATTTCTCAGGTTTACCCTCTCCTTTCCTAGAGTTTGACAATTTAGAATATAGGGAAAAATTGAGAATTATTATTCCTCTTGAAGATCTTCAGTCTGCCGAACCTCCTTCTAAATCCAAACCCAAAACCCCCACTGTTCATCCTTCCACCACTTCTAAATCTTCATCTCTTATTGCTCCATCTAAGTCTCCTCCTTCATCCAATCCTCCTCTCTCCAAATCCAAACTTCCTGCATCCAAATCCAAACCTCCTACTCCCAAATGTCCTCATAAAACCAAATCTTCTTCATACATGCCTCCCCCACCTCCACTAAGAGGAATATCTTTACAGGGTTGCTGCAAACATAAAGGTGCTTCAAGAAAACCAACTTCCAGATTATCCTTAGTTGCTCAATCCTTACTACATAGTTGTAACGGTCCGCTCTCCAAGGGCTGTTACTCCATTTTACATCACAAATCCACTCTAATTGCACAAAAATTCCCCACTTCCAGGGTGGGGTTTTTGTGATACCATTTTTAGTTTACCTAATTTCTATAGAAAATTGGACATAGTCTCCCCTAAAAATGGGAATGTCCACCTAGGGTATAAGCATTCAACATTTATAACAATACATTTTCTCAATTAAAATTCATAAACAAGAAATAAAACACTTTATAATTCACCTTCACAACACGTCTAACTCCACAGGCTTCCCCCCTAGGACTGCGGTTACATCATGATGGCAATCCATTCACTTCTCCACCATACACATTAGTCCCCATACATCATCCATGTCATACTCCATTATTACACTGACATGCCCATAAATTTCAATCACACATCATTGAATATTTAATACATGATATATATATCATTAGACATGAATTAATTACAATCACCCATATACATAAGATGGAAATTTCTCAATTTTAATATAATTTTAAAAGCATACATCCAACTATTATGCTTCAGTACTAACCTTGCCTTTTCTCTAGTCTTGACCAGTTAACTAAAAAATATAAATAAAGAGTGAGTACGGGCAAACTCAATAAGTAGGTATGAAATCAAAAAATAAGTAACAAACTAGGGATCCATCAGGCATCCCAAAATCCATACATAATTGCAAGCCATCATATATAACAATCCATGCCATCTAGGCATGGCCACATTTTAATATATAAAAATTGAGTACACTAATTGAATCCATATTATAGTACGATCACATCAATTCATCCCTTTTGGAATAATTTCATATCCCTAAATCATATATTTAAACATTCATATAGAAAGACAATCACAATGATCACAAGCATGGGATGTCTACTATTTCCTTTATCCACACATTAAGTAGAAAATAACATCATTACACAAATCACATAACTTAGGACTTTCACTAATATTACTTCACAAGTACAATCACCAATCATATGATAGTATTGGGATGTTCACAATCCCATTTAACTCACAAGCACATATAATTGTAACTTAAGAATAATCATGGAATATCACTTTCTTATTAAATCATAATAACAAAATAGTCATGGGATCTTATTATCCCTTAACAACCATTGAATCCAAAGCACACAAGCCTGTTATAGTACAATGGGATATGCACTATCCCCATCCCTTCAACCATTCATGCAATTATACAAGTACACCTACTTACCTGCGTAATGAGTCCTTCCATTATCCTAAAGTCCTTAGACTTGACTCGCCAAATCCATGTTCCATCCACCCTTAAAATGGAGCTTCCCTTGGTGGATCCCACCAATCAATAGCAAATCTTCAATTTTGGATAGCTGCCAATCTTCGAATCCAAGAGAAAATCAACACCTTTAGCTGCAAATCACCCTAACTTTGATTCGCATGAATTTCTCCTAAGCAAAATAGGTTAATTTGGTGAATTAAGAGAAGTGAAAATGGCTAAGGTTTTGGGCAGAAATTGTTCATACATGAAAATGAGATGGTAGAAGGGTTGTTACTTTCTCTTATGTGCATATATAGGTGGGTAGTCTACTGCCCTATATCATGTCATACACATGCACCTCTCTTGAGATTTTTCAAACCTCCTTTGATCTCATCTTTTGACATATTAGGGCTGCCCACTTTCTAAATCATATGCCCATATTAATTTATCGCTTATTAAACATGCCATTTCCCATAATTTAATTTATTTTTACTAATTAAAATTGAATTAAATTAGAATTTACCAAAATTTACCAGCATGCTCGGTATTTCACTTTTCTACCTACATTTTTTTCCTCCACTTGTTAAACATTGATTAATGTGTGTCCTCCCTATCCTCACATTATTATGGATATTCCATCCATTGTCATAATTTTTTTATAATAAAATTTAATATTTATTAATATATGCACATCTGGCATTCCACCCATTTGACTTCATTTTCTTCTTACTTAAATCACTTATTTAACACACTTTAATACATTCCCAACCTCATTGTCATGTTTATATAACTAATCTACTCAATTTCATAAATTGTTCATGATTAATTTTGTAAAATTTGATTTATATGCCAATATACTCCATGCCAAAACGATAAAAATTAACAAAAATGAAAATTCACTTATCTAAAATTTTTAGGGTCTCACAATAGCTCATCTTAAAATCACTCCTCCTCTCATTCCCCCATGAACCCTACCTAGTCAGTCCACCACTACCTAATATATACTATCAACAATGGTCACAACTGAATCGACCTCTAGTATCTTTCAAAAGACCAAAGGTGGCAGTCTCCAAGAAGAATAAACCCAAAACTACCCAATAATTGTTGCATATTTTTTTATTTTTCTCTTAGCATTCATCTTTTTAAATGAAACATTGTTTCCATTTGTAATTAATGTGTACTTCTCTTTGTATCATTAATGTTTCCGACTATACATTGTATACCTCATTCATTCATCGATGAAATGCAAATTTTGTTACACTTTCCATAGTTCATTTAATGTCTTTTCTCTAATTTTTGAATATTACGCATGACATGGAAATGCTCCTTGCTTTTAATTACTTTCAACCTCCTGTCAATGGTATTGCTATCTCCCTTATGTTGTACCTTTTTGATTATGACAAAAATGGAGTTAAATAGTAGAAATAGTATAATTAGAGTGAATTTAAGTGCATTTAATTTAGGTGGAGCTATATATGTTTTGCTATGAATTAAATATTTCTATTTAGTTCCCATGTACTCTATATGTTTTATACTTTTTGAAAGTTATTTTACTTAAATATTTTGTCAACATCAAAAGATGGAGAATGTTGAACCAAACCTCCTTTACTTGGATTGTTTTTAATGATGAATGTATTTAGCCAACAAAATTTTGATGATGAGCAAAAGCATGTGAGTGAATGGTTAAGGTACTGACAATTATGTTCCTTAGTATTGTAGTGATAAGTATAAAACATATTCAAGGAATTAACTTTGGTTAAGTGGATAGCGCAAGCATAGATCATGTAAGAAAACATAAATGCTCAAGAGAAAGAATAACACTGAAACTTTGAAAAGACTTTTAGATGAAATGAGACATGACTGAGATCATGAAGAACAGAGCCAAGATGTAAACAAGTATAGTAAGTCTAAAATAATTTCAATTGAAGAAACTTGATAAATCTAGAACAACTTCTAGAGTTTTAGATGCAAAATCCAAGCCTTCAAGGCCAAATTTTTAGTTGAAGGATATGTTTGGCTTCAATCAAGCTCAAAAGACACTTTGAACACATTTTTAGGATGCTATTGAAGCTTATCAAATAGATGCCCAAGTTTGGATGGAATCAAGCTTCAAAACATGCTTAAGATAGAGTGCAACTTATTTCAAACAAAGTGAAATAGAGTTTTGGACACAAGCAAAAGTTAGGACAAGAGCAAAACTAAGTTCAAACATTAATAAAGTATAAAGCCAAGACGTAATATGATCTACAATGATTTCAGACAAAGTCAGTCTACTTTACATATTTTAGATGAAGTAAAGGATTTCGGACGAAGCTAGTTCAAATCATTCAAATGAAGTCTCCAGTTAGCCTAAAGTTACTATTCTAAATAGAGCAAAATTGTAGATAACTCAAATTAATGAGAATTCCAAATGTAGCTTTGTCTTTGTCTTTGTAGCCATACTTATTTTAGATAGTATTAAGCCATGAGATCTCTTCAACCATCAAAAATCTCAGAGATTAGTGTACATTTAATGTAGGTCATCTTCTCCAATGGGCAAATTTTAAAATCAAGTATAAAAGGAGAAGTAAGAGACCATTCAAGGTGAGTAATTCAAGCTAATCAATTAAGAAAAAATCTTTAGTAGAGCATTTGCCTCTACCAAAGTTTTCTTCCAACATTTCTCAACTCTAACATGCTGATTCTAGATCTATATTCAAAGTTCTATCATCTAGAACCCTTTAGAGTTTGATTTCAAAAGTTTAATTATTTATATATTTAGTGATTATGCATTTATTCTTTATACTAATCAACTAGTTAGAGGCATATTCCTATAGAAGTTTTTGTTTCCATTTGTTTAGTTCAACAAGTAGTGAGACTTGTTGATGGTATAAGTTCATTGTTCATATTGGAAACAAATAATGTATAAGTTTGTTGGTGAGCTTGAAAACCAACAGTGGATAAGTTTATTGGTTAGCTTGGAAACCGACATTTGTAAGAGTTTGTTTGTGAGCTCGGAAAAGCCAACCTTTGTAGTGGAACCTTAATATAGTGGGAAGGTTGCCTTAAAGAGTGGAGTAGGTACTAGGTTGGGCCAAACTACTATAAAAATATCCTTATACGTGTGCTGCATGATTGATTACTTTTATTTTTAGTACCCTATTTTAATTAGCCAAAAATTTTCAAAAGCTCAATTTGTTGGGTCCCGTAGGATGGCTTAACCCAAGAGGGGAGGGTTGATTTGGTTTATAAAAATTTATAGCTTAATCCCTAATTGAATTAATTCTCTCTTTTTGTGCTTGTGTGTGATATAGTATGATATAAATAATAAAGCAGTAACATGGAAGGAAAGTAAAAATATCACACAAACAATGCACAAAATATTTTTATAATGGTTTAGGCAACTGTCCATACTCCACTCTTTTAAGAGCACACCACCTTGTGCCTTAGGTTCCACTATATCCCATATAATGGAAAACAATCAATGCTCCCAGCACACTTCAAGATGGTAGCTCTAGAGGGCATAAACATAGTATTCTTGGCACTCTTCTAGATCCACTTTAGGGGGCGTAAACTAGTTTTTTTAACACTCTTATGGATTTCAGCTCCATAGTGCGTAACACAATGACTCTTATCTCAATAGACAGTCAGCCCTTCTCAAGTCTGATCCACAATATTAGCTTAAGGTAATTACAAAAATATAAGAATAAGAAGGTTAAGCATACTTTACAAATTTCTCAATGTAAACATAGGGGAAGACTTAAATATTTGAGTGGCTCTATGTATTGCAAAAGATCTTCCCTTAACATATGAAGAAGAAGGCCTTGAAGATTTTGAAGATTGAAGCTCTTGAATGAATATTTAGAAGATGAAACTCTTGGCCTTAGGTGGAAGGTTTTGTAGAAGATTTAGGCTCTTGAAAAAGACTCCTTCAAACCTTTGAATCATCCCACTTCTTTTCCTTAAATAGCTCTCTTTAAAACTTGACTATTTGGTGGAAGATGATCTTCATTGAATATAGAGACGAAGGTAGATGAGTAGGAATAAATGTAGAAGACCATTTTGAAAATCTCCCATTTGAAAATGCCATCTTCTAATTAATTCTCATATGCATAGAGCTGTTCTGCACTGCTGACCTTAAGATAGAAGAAGGTGAATAGCTAGTTCAAACAACTGACAAATGAGAAGATGCTGCAACTCTAACTTGATTTACAAATTTGGAAAGAAGATAATAAATTCTATGAACTCAATCACTCCACCTTGTCCGATGTTTCATTGCATTTGTCTGAAGTTAATATTAGAAAAAGTCTCTTCTCTATCTTATGTTTGTTGGACAAAGTTTTTTTCCAACTGTCCATTGGACAAAGTAGCTTCATCTTTTAATTTGTCCGAAGTTAGTTTTGGATAAGGGTATTGTAGCAGACACAATTTGCCTAAGGGTATTGTAGCGATTTACTGTAGTAGCTATTGTAGCACTTCATCTCAAGCTTTGTCCTAGATGACACTTCATCTTTAGCTTTGTCTAAGCTCATGCTTTGTCCAAGACTATAGTGATTACTATAGCACTTTACTGTAGCAATTTGTCTGAGGGTATTGTAGCAAACACAATTCACCCAAGGGTACTATAGCGATTTACTTGTAGCTATTATAGCACTTCATCTCAAGATTTGTCTTAGATGACACTTCATCTTTGGCTTTGTCTGTGCTCATGCTTTGTTTGAGATTATAGCAATAAATGCAGCTATCACTATAGCACTTTACTAGAACAAAGTTACTGTGGTAAAATAACTATAGCAGCAATCCTGCATTTTGAAATTTTTGCACTTTTGCTACTTTGTTAATTTGATATTTTTCATCATAATATAATTATCAACATCATATTTGCATAAGTTATAAAGCATGGATATGTACTTTAATTCATTATTTTGTATTTATAAACTCATTTAAGCATACATTCCTTTTCAATCAAAATGATGACTCTTTGAGGTACATTAGAATATGATCCAAGGCATTATGAAATGATAAACAAAGTTGAAAACAATATGGATTAAGATTATTTCCCTTCTAGACTTATCAAGATGTATATGCTTGCATAAATTATGTCCCTATAAAGTGCATACATTCCAAGCATACCTATCTATATTTCAAGCTTCCTATACTAGAAGCATCATTAGCATAAATCAAGTCTTAAGGCAAGTTTTGTTGTCATCAAAATTATATAATAATCCTAACAATTTCCCCCTTTTTTATGATGACAAAACTTGAAGACTTGTAACATTTAAAGGACATGCTAAGGAGCCAACAAGAAACTCCTTTCTAATTGGAATGTGTAATCCTATGTAGTTTGATAAAGACAGGTCATAACATATGATGCTACCCTTTTCTTTAAGACACAAGTTGACACAAGTCATTATAGCTCAAGTTTTTTAGAAGTTTCTCCTGCCCCTTTTTTTCATAATCAAAAAGGTCTACTAGGTCACTCTTTATATGGGCAAGCAACTTCTCTCCAAATTCTTCTTTGTTCCAAACTCTCCCCCTATTTTTATTAAGGTAATAATTTACAAATCTACATATTTCTCTCCTTTTACTGTTGGGTTTCTAAAAAGTTCATAAACACATATAGATCTTGGTCTTGTTGGGTCCCTAAAGAATGCATCCATACAAAGTATAACCATGAACATGAGATAGGATAAGTTTTCATCAATATGAAGAATAGATTGATGTCATGGGCAATATTCAAACATGAGATAATTGTAATTGAAGTTTTAAAGATATGTAAATAGCTTTCAATCATATATCATTTCAACGATACATCAAAATCATAATACTCATTTAGACACAAAAGATAACAAACTGATATTTAAATTATTTCAAAATAATTTCACAACATCATATTTCATAAAGAGATTACATAAGAAAGTTTATCACATCTTTCCAAGAATGAAAACATCATAGTTTTAATCTCATAAGGTGACAAACACACACAATTTTAGTTGTTCATTTGCTATGACAATGAATATCCTAGTTGTTGTGTTTAATTTTATCATTAGTTTATGGTTCTCAGATGTTTTTAAGTTAAGCTTTCACTAAAATTTTCTTGATTCAGAATGAGTTCTTGACCATTTTTATTATTAGGTGATCTTTATGTAACCTAATTTTCTTAAGTTCCTTTCTTAAGATGGTAGATTGAGAAATATAACTATAAAGGAAACTCCATCTTATTCTACCCCTAATAATTGTTTAATGTTTTTCCACTTAATCATATATCAACAAATTCAATTTTGGCATTAAAATATGAACACATCATTTTATATGCATATTCATCATTTGAATTTTCTCATTACATGATTTAAATTTAAGCATATTTCAAACATATCATAGTCATGAATGATAAAAAATAATGCATAGAATGATTCATGATATGAGCATGTAACACCTGTGGTGTTAAAATTTAGCAGAAATTTTTCATATTTCAGTAAAGTGAGGAATTGAGGTGATATACGGTGTTTTATAAAGAAATTTGTTATAAAAAACTAGATTGAACAAAAATAATAACTTCATTAGTAGTTTTGAGTGAAAAAGAACTTAAGTGGTGATTTTGAGTAAATCCATGTATATAACTTGAATAACTAATGAAACATATTTATTATGTCAAATGTGATATGCATCAGGCCATGATTTGAACTTTAGAGATGATTTTTTAATTTTGAACCATTGAGTTGAATGTTCCGCAAAAAAGAACTCAATAGATGAATTTCATAAAATCATGATAAATTTAATGGATGATTAACCATATATGATGGCTGTGGTGACTGAAATTTGTTCATGAGAGTATGAGGTGATTTTGGTTCTTAGATTTCATATAATGCATTATTGTGAGCTATAGAAGGATAATAAGAAGAAAAAGAACTAAAATGGTGAAATTGAGCAAAGGCATGATTATGATTTATACAAATAACCTAATATGATTACCATAGGTATTGTGATGTATGGGGAATCTTAGTTTAAGACTTGGGTGTAATTTGGAATAAAATTGGAATGTGGAGCAATTTATACCAGAAAATTCAGAGAAAATTTAGTTAAAAAGAACTAAATAGGTGAATTTTAGCAATTAACCTAAAACGAGGTGGAAAATAGCATGAATATATTTTGTTTCATGTATGTGATATGTGAGAAGTGATTTTTATAATGTTGAAAATGTTTTATAGAAAAAGGGGGCTATAGTGATCTTTCATAAGTGTAAATGCTGAATTTGAAAAAGGGATTATTGTGATTAAATTTTGACATGGATAATGGACTAATTTGTTCAATATGAAAATTATATCCCTTAAAATTATCTATCCAATGGAATAAAAATGACTCAATTTGGAGTTCGTATGAGTAAGTTATGATTTATACCCAAAACTATTTTATATACTAAAAAATAACGAGATGAATGAGATGGGTCAACTTTGTTGAAACTTTTGACATATTTATGGGATTATTTGAGAAACATGGTTAACATAAAAGTTTTATCCCTTGAAGTTATCTTTCTAATGCTTCCAAAATTTAGCAATTTGGATACGAGGGAGATATGGTTGAAATATGAAAACTACTTCTGGCAAGCGGTATAGCAAGAGGCTGCCATACCAGCTGTAGTTGAACTAAGGCCATATACCTTGCTGCCTAGTGGTAGATGGTATGGCAACCTCCTGCCATACCACCTACAGTCACAAGGGGTATGGCAAGCTATATGCCAGGTGCATACCATATGTCGGTTGTGCGACTTTATAAAGTTCACTCCATTCCTTTTCAAGCTATTTTGTCTCATTTCTTCCAAAAAACTCTACCCTAACCCCATTTAGCTAAATCCTTTGCTTGATTAGCTAGAAAACATGATGATTTAAATGGGTAGTCACTCAAGCCTCCCTTCTAGCTTGGTTTCGATGTTGACACAATGGGCAATATATAAAAATTTGATTTTCTTCAAATGGAAGATGCCAATGAGAGCATGGAGCTTGAATCTTCATCTATGGGTGTCAGCCATGCTTAATTCATAGCATAAATTTGTTTTTACCATCCAAATTTGAATTTTTCCAAAACTAGGGTTTTGTAAATTTTTAGAATTTTAGGAAAATTGATGAAATTGATGTTAAAATTATGGGAAACCTGATTTATACATGTTTAATGAGGTATTGAGAATGATTTGGCATAAGAAATCATGATTTTAGCCAAGTTAGGTTTATATGAGTAGTAAAAATTTGGGAATTTTATGAAATTATCATGGGAGAAAGGTTTAATGCATGATTTACAATGTTTTGGGACTTGTAATGGTGATTTGGATACGTTCGTTCAGATTTGTGACTTTGACCTAGTTAAGATTTTTGTATAAAAGTCATATGAGCCATGAATTGGATGAGTTTAAGTGTAATTTAGTTATTTTTAAGTTGTTTAAGTATTAATCAAAACCTGTATAGGATAAATGAGATAAATAAGATGTAGTATATGGTAAATTGATAAGTAGATTTGAATTGACTTAATATTCATTAGTGAAACTATAATTGTAAATGATTGAGATTATAACCCTATACAGGATGATTTGAGAAGGATGAGAAGGAATGGAGCTAGATGAGTGTATGATGATTCGTCAATAAATAAGTAGGCTTTTCTTCATAACTTTATGCTATTGGATGGGGATATATAATATCCTATTGATTGCATCCAAGCTTGTGTGTTTTGAACTGGGATAGTAGATGTCCCATATTTGATTGAAAATAATGATATCTGATTTGGTTAGGGATAGTAGATATCCCTTGGGTAGAATTAACTATTGCTTGATTTATAATTGAATATGCATGATTTGTTGGGAATAGAATATTCCCTAATGTGTTTAGAAGTGAATGTTGTATATGATATGATAGTGGATAATATGATTGCATATGATGTACGTAGAATATTGGATACATGGTAATGTCAAGCATGGATTAAACATATTTTGGATTTGAATATGTTATATTGGGATTATTCATGACTATTTTCTATTAAATGCTTACTTACTGAGTTGCTCAGACTCACGCCTTTTTATTTAAATTTTTAGCTATGGATTGGGATTATTGCACAAGATTGAAGATTCTTTCATTATAGGATTTGATTTGTAATTGTATAATTCATTGTGTATTTGTATTGCATTTAGATTATGTCAAATGATGTATATGAAATAAAGTTGGATTAAAGTTATTGCCATCATGGTGTGATATAGATTCTGGGTTGTGGGTAAGTTGGGCCATTCTCATGATGTGGTTTGATTTATATTTATTAGCATTTTAGTTGAATAGAATTATGATTTGGTCTTTAAAAATTTAATTGAATGATTATATATCAGGTTCAAATCTTGATATTTTAGTGGAAACTCTGGTGAAATTTTGATAGAAATATCATTTAAAGTTAGTAAATTTGACACAGAAATAATGAAATGTAAAGGCATCCTGGAATGGGTCCCAGACACCTCACCCTAACAGTGGGCAAATTTGGGTGAAATACAGTGCAAAATGGTAAGTCGCATCTCAGAAGGTGGGGCATAATAGAGCATTGGCTTTAAGCATTCATCACAATTTAATTCAAAATTAAGAGTTCAAGCCTTAATGATGATTACAGAAAGAATGAGTAGTCATAGAATATCCACTCGAGACCTTACATTATGAGGTTTCCCAAACATGCTTGATTTATGCCTTGGGATTGTAAATATATTAAGATTTGATTATTTTTCATATATTAGTTTGAATATTCATAATGATTTAGTTTAGAATTAGTGAATTCATATTCATTCAAATCAAAGGCAATCAATTTAGATGCATTAAGAATATACAATAATGTAGTGCATGCTTTCACTTCATAAAATAAATATGTATCAAGTTTGGCAAACTTATCTCCTTTGTCACTCTCATTCTCAATATCTGTATTTAAGCTCATAATAGATGATCCCAATCTTGATTTTCCATTTCAGCTCTTATTGCTCCTTTTTCTTTCTTCAACTAGAAAGTGGGGATTGAGAAGATGACATTGATTTTTCATCATTCTCCTTCTTCTAAGTGCCCATTTCAAGCTTTTCTTGCATACACTTGAAAGATTATTGTACTTTTCTTTCATCAGCAAAATTAATCAAATGTGAGCATTATGCAAAAATTTAATTAGTGTAATTCCTTTTAATATAGACTAGTATGCATTTGAGAATTTAGACTATACGACAAGATAATATGTATTTCATCATTTTGAATAAGTCATTCATTCCTAAGATTGTTTTCTTCTATATGAAGGTTTTGTTTTTCAAGTTACACAAATGAAGCATCTAGATCATGTTAATTTTCATCTACATTACATTAAAATTTTCAAGTATCATAACAAATTTTTATGAGAGCAATAAACCAAGATAAACATTTTGCTTTAATTATAGCCAACATTGAATTTCTTGAATTAGTGATAATCTCTTGATTTATCATATTTTAGAATTCAAATGTTTTGGATTCCTATTTAAGTTATTTTACTAGTGTGAGTAAATATAGTAGTTAACAAAGTTATTTTCTTTTCATCCTCACTTAGGCCAGTAAGAATAATTTTCTATAACTACAAGCCATTGGCTGTAAGATTAATTTCCAACCTTCTCTTACATTGTGCACAGTTGGATCCATCAAAAAGTGAAAACTAAGAGGTGGAGTATCTTTCTAAGAACATAGAGGATGATAATATTGGTTAGCCAAGTAGATTACTAGAATTATTTATCTATCCTACTCTGATACCACGTGTTGAGTCCCATAGGATGGATTAACCCAAGAGGGGTTTGGTGAATTAGGTTGATAAAAATTTATAGCTTAATCCTTGGTTCAATTAATTCCCTCTTTTCATGCTTGTGTGTGATATAATATGAGATAAATAATAAAACAGTAATGTGCCAGAGAAGTAAAGCAATCACACAAACAACACACACAATATTTTTATAGTGGTTTGGGCAACCGTCCCTACTCCACTCTTCCAAGAATACACCACCTTGTGCCTTGGGTTCCACTATATCCCATATAATGAAAAATAATCAGTGCTCTCAGCACTCTTCTAGATTTTAGCTCTATAGGGCATAAACATAGTGCTTCCATTACTCTTCTAGATTTTCTCTAGAGGGCGTAAACTAATTTTCTCAACATTCTTCTAGATTACAGCTCCAGGGGGGCATAACATAGTGGCTCTTATCTCAATAGACAATCACAGTCCTTCTTGAGTCCAATCCACACTATTAGCTCAAGGCAATTACAAATTTTAATGCTTTGGCATTAAAATAAGGTAAGTGTAGAATGATTGCGAGGAATTTATTTGAAAAGAAAATGATTTTTATTGTATATGATGTGTACGGAACTTTATTAAAGTCATGCCAATTATGTGAAATGATTATATGAATTAACCTATAATTATTGAGGAAATTTGTATTATATTTAATAATATTAAGTGTGGAAAAATTATGTTAAAATACATGAAAAATGCATGAGAAAAATAAAGGAGAAATGGAACAAACCCAAAGCAGCACAAGAGTATGTTAAGGAAATGCTAAATTTAAAAAACAAAGGGTCATTTGTGATCAATTTTTAACATATATTATGAAATAATTTGAAACTTCTGACCACTTAAAGTTGTATATCTTTAAATTATCTTTCTAACACATCAAAAATCATCTAATTTGGATATCAGATGCAGAAGTTATGATAAATGAACCAAAATTGCTCTATATGGGTGAAAAATACCAAAAATTATCACTTTATTTAAAATTTTGATCTATATGGGGGCTGATTTAGAAAACATGATTAGTGAGAAAGTAGTATCCCCTGAAATTATCTATTCAATGGAAGAATAATCACTTAATTCGAAGTTCGTAAGAGAAAGTTATGGTCAAATTAATGAAACTACTTCTGGTCAATAACTGAGAATAGGATTAACCAGATAAAATTAAAAATTTTATATTATTTATGTAAAATAATTTTGAGAAATTATATGTAAGACTCATTGAGATAAATATAGGTGTACGATATGGAATTTTCAAGTGATTTATTGATTTTAATGTAATATTTTGGGTTTAATTATTAAGTGGGCCAAACTTCAAGGTAAATAAAATTTTAAAGTTTTGTATTATTTATGTAAAATAATTTTTAGAAATTATATGTAAGACTCATTGGGATATATATATATGTGTATGATGTGTAATTTCTAATTGATTTATTGATTTTTATGTAATATTTTGGGTTTAATTATTAAGTGGGCTAGACTTCAAGGTAAATAATTTTTTTATGTTATTAATTAAATTGAAACAATTTTATTCAAGATAAAATTCATTGTTGGGAAATAATGTTTGATACAAAATTACACACTTATGAAGGATGGTATGGTGATGCAAAACATGCATGTGTGGGATATAAATACAAGGATTTTTATGATACACATGTATGGACCAGTTTATGCACAACCGGAGCACTATTGTGGAGCAACCTTAAGTTGCTCCACTATCTTCCTAAGACACCATTCATTTCCCCCCTATCTTGTAGCTAATGACAGCCCTGTTCCTCCCCATCTTGCACCCATTTCTCTTTAATGATTTGTGTTAGAAATCGTGCTAACGGACCCTAATCTAAACCCCATGCATTTAGTTACCTGAATCATCAAGTTTGGACAAATTCAAGAAGGAAGAAACAAGTTGTTAATCTCATTTTGTTGTTATTTGCATTGTATCCTTGAAGATTTAGGTGGATTTTAATGGGGAAAGGAAGGTAATTGATAAGTTCATAATAGGCCATGTTTTTATACCTAAATTCATAGGTTTTTGATCTCCTTTTAATGTGTTTCTAGAGGGTTATGTTGATGATCAAGTGAATATTACACTTAACAAAAGTTTTTTCTATTTCAGACATTGAAATTTGTTAAAAAAAGAGTAAATTGGAGCAATTGTGAACATTAGAAATTTTGATGTAAAATCTCAAAAGTTCTGACGAATGGAATTGTGAAATTCAGAAGTTTGAATGTAAATGTCAAAAGTCTTCAAAAGTTATCCAAAACCTCATCAGAAGCTCAAAAACAGATAAGAATGTTATTAGAAATAACTTTAAAACTAACTCCAAAGCCATCACATTCTGCAGAAGATCTTCATAAGTAATTCAGAAGGTCGTCAGAGGCATCTTCAAAAAGCCAGGCTATTCTTAGAATTTTAAAAGACTAAGAAACTTATCAGAGACTGAACTCAACCCTTAGTATAAGCTCATATTTCATCATGTATGAAGGCGAGAGAAAGTAAATAAAATATATGAATAACAAGTGGCCAAAGGAGAATCATGCTTTGGAGCATTCAAAATTGTGAAAAGGAAGACAATCAACAATAACTATGCAAAAACATTTGGATAACATTTTGGAAGTTTTTCTCTAATTTGAGGTGACACTTGGCATCACTTTGAGGCCATTTTTGCTATAGTTGAAGATAGATTTAGCTCAACTATTCAACATAAAAGTTTTAGCCCTCAAATTTTTCATTTAAAAAATTAAAAATTATAGGATTTAGAGTTGAAATATGGAAGTTATGGCTAAAATATTACAACTGTCTTAGACTTCAATCCCACTAATAGAAATTTTGGATACCTAGAAACTAATATCAATTGTGGTCCAATTTTGGTATATTTTCAGATTATCTGGAATTCATATTCAACTTGAAAGTTATACATCTAAAAGTTATTTTTCTAATGCATCCAAAATCATATGATTTTGAGTTTAGATGAAGAAACTATATAAAAAATAATGTCCCTCAGAAATTTTGATAAATTAACTCCAGACATTTTTGAAAGATGTTACTTTGATGGCCCACAACTAAAGACGAAGGCTGATTTAGGAAAATGATCAACATAAAAGTTATAGCCCTTGAAATTATCTATCCAATGTGCTAAGAATCATATAATGCTAAGTTATATGAAAACATTATGATTTAAATGCTAAAACTGCTCTAGACTGTCAAAAATTCTGAGGGGTTCTAAAGCTTGTAATATTAATATCAGAAATTCTGAAGGTAACATTAGAAGTATGTCAGACGTTCTGAGGAGTTCTAAAGCTCGATCTTCAGAATTTCTGAATTATCTTAACAAGAAAGAAATTTCTAAAACTTCAAAAGAATTTTTTAGCAGCTACCTTCAGAAGTGAGTTTGAAATTTCAGAGTGTTTTAGAGGGACGAAATTGCAAATAGAAGTGGGATTTGCAACAATTGTTGGCTTAGAAGGTTGTAGAATTGTAAATTGTTTTGAAGTGCACAATTTGAGTTAATATTAAAAAATAATTTTCTTACGTTAGATGCTGAGAATTTTAGAGTATGGGATATGCATATTATGAAGTTATAAGTTTTAGAACCCAGGATGTGTAGCAATTCAATTATTTTTAGAACTCCTATTTTTATGCACTATAACATTTTATAAGATATATTTTTGTGTGAAATACTAAATTATTATTGGAAGAGGATCTCTATGCGTAGAGGCATTGTACTTTATGGAGGAGTTCTATTAATACGTTGCTGCTTGGGTTATTTAAGGACATGTCCAGGATGGATAAAGGTTGTCCAGGGGGTAGAGAGTTACTAGGACAGAAGTTCTGCAAGGGAGAGATTTCAATTTCTGCAGCATGTATATTTGGAAGATTATTCTTTTTTTCTTTTTAGCATGAACTAATTTTCTTTTTTTGGTGCAAAGATGTAGCCCTCCTTGATATTCTTTGTTAACTGGGATTGTTGGGTTATTAATTCCATTTTAGCTAGTTTCATTCATTGATTTTAATGCAATCACTAGTTTGTTTAATTGATTGATTACCAATTTTATGAATTACATTAATTATATGAGCATGGTTAAGATACACACCATATGCTAAACCTTGAGCTTTCTCTTGAATGAAAGGATAGATAGTTAAGGTACACATCATATGTTAAACCAATCTATTTGGTAAAGTTATTTAGTCTTAAAGGGTTTTGACCTCAATTATGCTACACACCATGGGTAATTAAAATGAGTGAAAAATACTTAATTCAAACCCACACACCTAACGGTAATAATCATATATTAGTAAGAATGAACCCAAGATAATAAATTGACACCAACATCTTAGCAAAATAGGATATTATAAAGTAGTGAAATCGGATTCCAAGACTCTTGCAACTTATGGAATTTCATCAATTACCAACTATTTTTGTTCTCAAATTGAATCTTTCACTTTTATTTATTTAACATCACTTCATTTTTTAAGTTAGATTAGTTTAGTAACTAGATATAATTGAATTAATTTGACAGTTCTTTATAGGATTGAACCTTGCTTTGCACTCTATACTACTATACAATCGTGCACTTACGAAGAATAATTTGACCATCAAGTTTTTGGTGCCATTGCTGAAGAACTTATTCTAAATTGATTTGATTAATTTGGTTGTAATTTTTCTTTTTCATTGTTGTAGTTTATTTTATTTAGGATTTTTAATTCTTTCTTTCTTTCTTTTGCAAAACTATGAATGTAAGGAAGATGATCATTGAATCTAATTTTGTTGCCCTTAAATGATCCCATTAATAAAGTGGAAATAGAGACAGAAAGCATAAGTGAAGAAGATGTTCAAATGGCTAACAATGTGGAAAATGGAGTAGTTCAACAAGCTCAATAGTTGATGAAGGAATTTGCATGCCTAACAATTGGAATCTCACCTTCATGCATTTTTTTAGATGACAATGCCAGGAAGGATCCTTCAACATTCATGCATGATTTTTATGCAACTATTCAAACTTTTCCTTTGCAAGGTTTAACTAAAGATCAACCGCGCATGGGATGTTTTCCTTACACCTTGAAGGATGCAGTCACTGACTACATAGGATGCAATATATAACAAGTTCATTAGTAAATTTTATTCCCATGCTAAAATTGCAGAATTGAGTTTTTCTCAAATGGATGGGGAAGCATTTCATGAGGCATGGGAGAGATTTAAGGCATTACTAATTCAATGTCCTCAACATAGATATCCTCTTGAATTTCTCAATCAATCTTTCTATGATTAACTGAAAAAACCATGCCAAGCCATGGTTGATAATGTTGCAGGTGGAGCATTGGGAAAAAACACCCCGCATAAGACATATGATCTATATGAGATGGTTGGAATAAACTCTCAATAGAAGAGTGTCAGAGGTAGGTCCAAAGAAATTTATGAGATTAACTCTAACACTTATCTTTCTATGCAGATATAAGGGATGGTGAAACAGATGAAGGTAATGTACTCTATGATAGTGAACTTGAAGGAACCAGTCCCTACTAAGGCTTGTTCAATTTGTGGTAATTCAGGACACTCAAGAATGTTTGCCCTTCCAATGAAAATTTTGCAGGAGTTTTGGAGCAAACAAACACAATAAATTTCTCCAACTAACAGCCATATAATGATCTTTATTCAAATACAATCCTGGTTGAAGAAATCATCCAAAATTTTGATGGAATAATAGCCAAATCAGAATCAAGTTGGAACTTCTTTTCAACCCAAGAAACACACTCTTGAGGAGATAATTCAGACTTTTGTCTAAGCAACCGAATTAAGATTGCAGAATGTGGAGGCATCAATACAGAAGATAGAAACACGATTGGGGCAGATTGCAGAAGCTGTGTAGAGTCACACACCTAGAAAGTTACCAAGTCAGCCAGAGCAAGCAAAAATAGCCACAACATTGAGAAGTGGAAAGGTAATTGATAATAAAGTTAGTGAAGAATTTGATGCATCTAATGTTACTACAGGAATAGACAACGAGAAGAAAAAGGCAGAGGAGGAAGTGCATTCAAGGAAGGCTATGTTTTTAATAGTTGACCCTTCAGTCAACTACAAGTCACCACCACCATAGCCTTTTCCAGGAAGATTGAGGCAAAGAAAATTGGATAAATTATTTTCTAATATCTATGATATTCTTTCCAAAGTTAATTTAACTTATCTTTTCTTGACATGATTAAGAACATGCCTACTTATGCTAAGTTTTTGAACGAACTAACCTCAAGGAGGTGTAAGTATGAGCTTCATGAAAAGGTGATAGTTTCAGAAGCAGCTAGTGTAGTTCTGCAGACAAATCTTCCTCTAAAGTTGAAGGATCCAAGTAATTTTAATACAATAATCACTATTGGAGGAACGAATAAAGTAAAGGCTATGTTGGATTTAGGAGCAAGTATCAATCTCAGGACTTATTCTGTTTACTTGTAGCTTGTTCTGAGAGATTTGAAACCTACTACAATGTCTCTACAGCTTGTAGATAGATCAGTGAAATATTAGTGCAGATTAACAAACTTACTATTTCTACAGATTTTGTTGCGCTTGACATGGAGAGATAAGTTACTCTAGAAAGAGAGATGCCCATTCTTTTGGGGCGCCCATTCATGGCAACAGTTAGGATGATCATTGATGTGCAAAATGGGAAGCTAAAAATGACTATTTTGGATGTGACTGCTAAATTTTCTATTTAAGATTCTCTTTCATTACCTTTAGATCGTATAGATCCTAGTGGTTGTTTTCAAATTGATGATCTGGACTCACTTGTATCATCTACATCTGTTCAACAGGAAATAGATGACAAATTGGCGCTGATGCTTACAACTGAAGAATTCATTATGGAGGAGAAACAAATTGAAGGTTGAAAGAAGGTTTGGATAATGCATAGAAAGTCACAAAAAATGAAGTCACCAATGAGGTGTTGACACATTCGAATTCTAATTTGGTAACATCAATTGTCATACCACCAAAACTAGAATAGAAGCAACTGACATAGAATTTAAAGTATGTATTTCTTGGTGAGAATGATACTCTTCCAATTATAATTGATGCTGACTTATTTGCTAATGAAGAGAATAAGTTGTAGAATGCCTTGAGAGAGCATAAGGAGGCTATAGGTTTGACATTAGCTGACATCAAAGGAAATAACCCCACTATGTGCATGCATAAGATATTGTTGGAAGATGATGCAAAGTCATCAAGGGAAGCTTAGAGAGACTTAACCCACACATGCAGGAAGCTGTTAGAGTTGAAGTGATTAAGCTATTGGATGTAAGTATTATTTATACAATTTTTGACAGCAAATGCATAAGTCCAGTTCATGTGGTATCAAAGAAATATGGTATTTTTGTTATTAAGAATGATGGTAATGAGTTGGTGCCAATGAGAATGACTATGGGATGGTGAAATACATAGATTACAGAAAACTCAATGTAGCCACAAGAAAGGATCATTTTCCTCTCCCTTTCATTGATCAGATGCTTGAATGATTGGCATGTCATGCTTACTATTATTTTTTGGATGATTTTTGGGTTACAATCAGGTTCCCATTGCTCTAGAAGATTAGGAAAAGACAACCTTCACCTACCCATTTGAAACTTTTGCTTATCGAAGAATGCCTTTTGGTTTGTGCAATGCTCCTACAACCTTACAGAGGTGTATGATATCTATTTTTTTATATGATTGAAAGGTTTATCATGGATGATTTTTCTATCTTTGGTGATTCATTTGATGATTGCCTTGATAACTTAAAATTGGTGCTAAAAAAGTGTGTTGAAATGAATCTAACTTTAAGTTGGGAAAAGTTTCATTTCTTAGTTAAGTAGGGAATTGTGCTTGGACATATTACTTCTAGTAAAGATATTGAAATAAATAAAGAAAAAATTGAGCTAATTACCAATTTAGCTCCCCCAACTTCAATCAAGGGAGTTAGAAGTTTTGTTGGTCATGTAAGATTTTATAGATGTATAATAAAGAAATTTTCAAAAAATTCTAGACCACTTTGTACCTATTGGCTAAAGATATGACTTTTATTTTGATGATGAGTGCCTTGTTGCTTTCAATACCTTAAAGAAAAGTCGACTTCTACTTCGATTTTAGTTGTTCCTGATTTGTCTCTTTACTTTGAGTTTATGTGTGATGTATCTAACTTTCCTATTGGTGCTATTTTAAGATAAAGAATAAACAAAATGTCTCATGTTATTCATTATATGCATAGGACTTTGAATGAAGCACAATTGAATTATCCTACCACTGAAAAAGAATTTCTAGCAATTATGTTTGCTTTGAAAAAGTTTTGCTCATATCTAATTGGTTCTAAGGTAATTGTTTATTTTAATCATGCTACATTAACATATTTGCTAACTAATAAAGATGCCAAGCCCAGGTTGATCAGATGGATCTTATTGCTGCATGAATTTGATTTGACAATCAAGGATAAGAAAGGAAGTGAAAATATTATAACTGATCATCTGTCCAAATTGATAGAAGGGACTAATTTTGAGCAAGAGAAAGACAAA
This sequence comes from Pouteria campechiana, assembly GCA_036873735.1. Lineage (NCBI taxonomy): Eukaryota > Viridiplantae > Streptophyta > Magnoliopsida > Ericales > Sapotaceae > Pouteria > Pouteria campechiana. Next base: position 21,406 of record JAYJMB010014221.1, read on the forward strand.
GTGAAGACTCTCATCAATGAAATTTTTCCTAATGAACAATTATTTTCTATAAAGGAAAGTAAACCTTGGTATATTGAGTTAATTATTTTGTTAAAGGATTTTTTAATTCTATGCTAAATTCACAAGAAAGGAGGAAGTTGTTATATCTAGCAAAACACTATTTTTGGGATGATCCAATTTTGTTTAAACTGTGTCCAGATTAGATCGTTAGACACTATGTACCAGAGGATGAACAACAAAGCATTTGAAACATTGTCACACATTCATCTATAGCAGGCATTTTGGAGGAAAAAAGATTGCTCTCAAAGTTTTTCAATTTAGCTTTTACTAGCCAAGTATTTTTGGGGATGCTCATGCCTTTTATGCAATATATGATAGGTTACAAAGAATAGGTAACATTAGTAAATGAGATAAAATGCCACTCACAGGTAATTTGGTTGTTGTTTTGTTTGATGTTTAGGGCATTAATTTCATGGGCCCATTCCCACCATCTAATGGGAATATGTACATTTTGCTTGTTGTTGATTATGTATATAAGTAGATTGAGGCAATGGCCACTAAAACTAATGATGCTAATGTTAAGCTAAAATTTATGAAAGATGGGATTTTCTTCTGGTTTGGTACTACAAGAGCAACCATTATTAATAGAGGAACTGATTTTTGAAATAAGGTATTTGCAACTTTATTGAAAAAGTATAACATCACTCATTGAGTTAGAACACCTTATCATCCACAAACTTCTGTACAAGTTGAAGTAAGTAACAGACAGATTAAAGCAATTTTGGAGAGAACAGTGAACATCTCAAGGAAAGATTGGGTAATGTAGATGAATGATGCACTTTGGGCATGTAGGACTGCATTCAAAACCCTAATAGAAATGAGTCCTTATAGAGTTTTTTTTAGAAAAACATGTCATCTACCTATGGAGTTGGACCATAAAGCATATTGGGCAATTAAAAAATTGAATTTTGATTTACAAAAAGTAAGTGAAGAGAGAAAGCTTCAGTTGAATAAACTTGAGGAGTTGCTATAAAAAGCTTATGAAAATGTGAAGATTTACAAGGAACGAACAAAGAGATATCATGATCAAATCATTCGCAAAAGATGCAAAGAATCTAGGATGGAAGTTTTGCTTTATGACGCTCACTTTCATTTATTTCTAGGGAAATTACTGTCAAGTTGGGTTGGACCATTCTTGGTCACTCAAGTGTTCTCTCATGGAGCTGTGGAGTTGAAGAATCTAAAGGATGGAAGCACATTCAAAGCTAATGGTCATCGAGTTAAAAGGTATCTCAGAGATGTCATGCTAGTGCAATTGAATGAAGTTTGTGAATTTCAAAATCCATAAAGGAGTTCATCTTGCACGGATGTTAAATAATGCACTTCTTGGGAGACAACCCAAGTCTTTCTGAACTTTCTTTGTTTTCTTAGTATTTAGTTTAGTTATTTGTTTATTTTCTTTACTAATAAGATAGATTATTTTTAATTTCTAGTTACTATGTGTTTTACAGAAGGAGGAACTCTATCTTCAAAAAAGGAAAAGTAATTGTATTTTCAGAGGGAGAGGTTCATGTTGCACTTTTAAGAAGAACACAATTAGCTTTCAGATGATGCCAACCTAGCTCCAAAATAAGAGGATGAGAATGCACTTCATTCAGGCAAGCCCTTGATCTTAAACTTTTTTCATTATTTCACATTGAGGATAATGTTAATTTTAAGTTGGGGGTGTTTTGGATTTGCATTCAAGTGCATTCAATTTTTTGGGCAAATTTTTTTCAAATTTAGGTATAATTGTTTTTGATGAGCTTTACTTTTGATGACTTAAATAAAGAAAATCCAAGAGTAATTTTGTTAGTATGTTGAAATTAATTAGTTTTGATTCTCTCTTAATGATTAGTGACATATGCTGTGTTTCAATTAACATTGCACATGATTTAGAAAGAAGGATAGGTGCTACCTTGTGATTCAATGATTCTTTTAATAAGTCTTCTTCTCCATGAATGATGAAATTGTTGAGCACATTATGTTATAAACATGCAAAGTGTATGTGATTCAGTTGATTATGTTGTAAATTCAATGACATATTCTAGTTGACACAAGCCTATTAGAACTTGTTTGATTATCTCTAAAGGCAAAATCCTAGATAACATGTTTACTTAGAAGTGATTTAGGCAATCTTTGATCAGTTTGAACCTTTCAAGCTAACCTAGTATATTCACTATCACTAGTGTCCCCATTGAGCTTTAATGAAAGAGTGGCATGTGCAAAGCATATGAAAGACCAACATTAAATTTTTCTTTCTTTAGCATTATCATGCAGTCTCTTTTAGACTAAGAAATAATACTTGACTCATTAAAAGACATATTTATACATGGTTGCAGAAAGGTATATGAGTGCCTAAGAAGATAAGTTTGGGGGTCATTAAAAAGAAGAATGTCAAAAGAAAGAGGAGATAAAAGGAAAAGAATCAGTAAGGATTTATCCTACAATTTGGGGGGGGGGGGGGGATCACATCTTTATGAACTCGACAGAAAATAAGTTCAGATATGTGATAATAATACAACCCATAAAATAGATAGAACTCAAAAAAAATAAAAAGCAAAAAAAGAAGTCAAGAGAGAGAACATTAATGTAAAATTTAGATATAAACTCTTACTTTGTGAATCCTTATTCCCTTTCTTGTTAGCTAAAGCGAAGGCCCCATTACAAGCTTAATAAAGACATATTGATCCAAGTGAACAAAGCTTTTTATATTAGTAGAGAGGGATTATGAAAAGCAAGCTTATGGAGTGTTTTGCGAAGATCATTAGAATTACTAGTTTGCATATTATTGACTGAAAAACATGCATGCAACATGAGATTGACATTGCACACATATACACTTCACTTCATGAAAGGATTGATGAATCATGAGTTTCATGAGATTACTTGGCAATTATCTTTAATGATTTTTGAGTTGTTTGCACAGAAGGAATTTGTCTAGCATGTTACTAATTGTTTGAGAGAGATTTTCCTAACTCGTTCATGAGTTCAGATTGCTATTTTGCTCAGGGACAATCAAAAGCTAGTTTGGGGGTATTTGATAAGCTCATATTAGGTTATATTTTTATACCTAAATTCATAGGATTTTGATCTCCTTTTGATGTATTTCTAGAGGGTTATGTTGATGTTCAAGAGAATATTATACTTAACAAAGTTGTTTCTATTTCAAACATTGAAATTTATTTTTAAAAAATGAATAAATTTAGAGCAATTGTGAACTTCAAAAATTCTAATGTGAAATCTTAGTTCTAACGAATGGAATTATGAACTTCAGAAGTTTAGATGTGAATGTCAAAAGTCTTCAGAAGTTATCCAAAACCTCATCAGAAACTCAGAAGCAAATAAGAATGTAATCAGAAGTAACTTCAAAAATAACTCCAAAGCCATCACATTCTTTAAAAGATCTTCAAAAGTAATTTAGAAGGTCATCAAAGGCATCTATAGAAAGCCAAACTATCCTTAGAATTTTAAAAGACTCATAAACTTATTAGAGGCCAAATTCAACCCTTAGAATAAGCTCATATTTCATCATGTATGAAGGCAAGAGAAAGAAAAAAAAATATGAGAAGAACAAGTGGCCAAAGGAGAGTCATGCTTTGGAGCATTCAAAATTGTGAAAAAGAAGACAATCAACAACAATCGAGCAAGAAAATTTGGACAACAATTTTGAAGTTTTCTACAATTTGAGGTGACACTTGATGTCACTTTGAGGCAATTTTTGATTAGATAGAGATGAATTTAGCTTACCTATTCAACATTCTATTTTTACCCTCGAATTTTTTCATCCAAAAAATCAATAATCATAGGATTTGGAGTTGAAATATGAAAGTTATGGCTAAAACATTAGAACTGTCTTTGACTTCAATACCATTGACAAAAATTTTAGCAGAAACTAATATCACTTGTGGTCCAATTTTTGCATATTTTGAGGATTATTTAGAAATCATGTTTAACATGAAAGTCATATATCTAAAATTTATCATTCTAATGCATCAAGAATCATATAATTCTAAGTTTAGATGAAGAAGTTATATCCAAAATAGTGTCCCTTAAAACTTCTGATAAATTAACTGCAAAAGTTTTTGAAAAGCATTACTTTGAGGGCCCATGACTAGAGATAGAGGCTGATTGAGGAAAAATGATCAACATAAAATTTGTAGCCTTTGAGATTATCTATCAAGGGCCAAGAATCATGTGATGCTAAGTTCATAGGAAAACATTATGATTAAAATGCTAAAATTGTTTTAGACTATCAAAAATTCTGAGGGGTTCTGAAGCTTGAAATATTAATATTAGAAATTCTAAAGGTAACTTTAGAAGTATTTCAAAAGTGTTGGAATTATTGTATAATATTCGTGACAACAAAACTTGTTTGAATTATGCTAATGATGCTTCTAATATAGAGAAAGCTTAACATGTAGAAAGATATGCTTGAAATATGCATGCTCTGTTGGAATGTCATTTGTGAAAGCATATAAATCTTGATATAAGTCTAGAAGGGAAATCATATTGATCCATATTATTTTCAACCTTGTTTATCATGCCTTAGATCATATGTTAAAAGTGCCTTAAAGTGATATCTTCTTGAATGAAAAAGAATGAGTGCTTAATTGAGCTTATAGATACAAAATCATGATTTAAAATAGACATTCATGCTTTATAACTTATGCAAACTTCATATAAATAATTATATTATGATTTACAAAAGAAAATATAATGAAAAATGTCAAGTTAACAATATGGCAAAAGTGTAAAAATTTTCAAGTGCAGGTGCATTGCTATAGTAATTTTGCTACCATAACTAGCAAACAAAGCAACAAATGAATTGTGATTTGCTATTGTAATCTGCTAACATAATCAGCTACAATAAAATGCTACAGTATTGTCATAGTAATAGATGAAGTGAAATTGCTATAGTGCTAGACAAAGTGAAATTACCTATAGACAAAGCACTACTATAGTAATTGGCTACAATAACTCTACTATAGTACCAAAAGACAAACATATTCGTCTGATACTTACTTCAGATAAAGCAGTGTGGTCTATAGTGATCTGCTATAATAACCATGCTATAGTACTAACAAACAAAGTGGAAGATGAAGTTCGAGTTAGCAGACAAAGTAACAAATGATTGCTATAGTAACCTACAAACAAAGCTTCAGGTAATCAGCAGATGAAATAATAGACAAAGCATTGCTATAATAATTTGCTACAATAACCTACTATAGTATCATTAGATAAAGATATTCGTTTGATATTTACTTTAGACAAAATGGTACTATAGTGATTTATTACAGTAATGTGCTATAGTAACTTACTATAGTGAAAATTTATTATTTTCAAATATAAAAAATTTAACAATCTGCAGCAATTAGATTTTGTAATAATATTCTTCCAAGCAGTCCACAACCTTTTTGGATTGTAAAAATAGACAACCTATTGAAGGAGCTTCAATGTTTTAAGTGCAAAACAAAAATCAAACATCAAGAACCCATTTAAATTTCCAAGTGTAAGACTGCAGATATTTGTTCTAACCATCTACCACATTTCAAAAAGTTTAAGTTACACAGATTTCAAAATATGTTCAAAGATGTCAATCTAAATACTCTATTCAAAATATCATCCTATTTGAAGAGATAATGAAAGGCAGTGGATGGAAAAGTTTAGAGAGCAAAACACACTTATCTGAAAATGAAGAAGCCCAACTTCGTCTGGAATCAACTATGAACAAAGTAGGAAACAAAGAGAGTTTTCCCATCTAGAAAGAGACTTTGACTGATATTAGATTCAGAAAAATGCATTAAAGCACCATTCAAAGTAGAGCAACTAAAGTTGTTAGAATTTATTGTCCTTTTTCCAAAATTGTGAATCAAGTTAGAGTTACAACATCTCCTCATTCGTCAGTTACCTGAACTAGCTATTCACCTTCTTCTAAGTCAAGGTCAGCACTGTAGAATGATTCTAAGCATATGGGAATTAATTAGAAGACGATGTTGTCAAATGGTAGATTATCAGAATAGTCATCTACATTTATTTCCTGATCATCAACTTTGTCTCTACATTCAATGAAGATCATTTTTCTCCAACGGTCAAGTTTTTAAGAAAGCTATTTAAGGGGAAGAGTCGGGATGATTAAAAGGTGGTCAAGGAATACTTTTCCGATATACTTTACCTTATGCAAATACTTCCACCCATGGTCAAGAGCTTAAATTGTCATCTATCCTTTATGAGCTTTAATCTGCAAATCTTTATGACCATTGCTTTTACATTTTAGGAAGATCCTTCTATGTTGTTAGAGTTGTAAAAGATCATATCTTCCCTTATACTTCATTGTAACACTTTGTGAAAGTGTGTAAGTTTTTTGGTTAATCTAAAAACCAGAGAGTTGGTGGTGATCTTTAGAAAACCATTACGTTTACTAGTGATCTTAGAAACTAGTGAGTTTCTTGGTGAGCTCATGAAAACTAGAAGAGTGCTGGGAGCACTACGTTTATACCCCATAGAGCTAGAATCTAGAAGAGTGTTGGGAACATTTGTTTACGCCTCCTAGAGCTAAAATCTAGAAGAATGCTAGGAGTGAAGAATCCCGTAGAATGGCTTAACCAACAGAGAGGAGGGGTGAATTGGGTAAATAAAAATTCATTGCTTAACCCCTGTTGGATCATTTTCCTCTTTTCGTGCTTGTTTATGGTGTGGTATAAGATGAATAATAGAAAAATGCATGAAGAATAAAACTAATTAGCAAACACACATAGACCACAATTTTTATATTGGTTCAGAACCCCATTCCTACGACCACTCTTCTAAGAGCACACACTCATTTTGCCTTGGGTTCTACTATATCCCATATAATGGAAATACAAAGTGCACCCAACACTCTTTTGGTTTTCACAAGCTCACTAAGAAAGTCACTAGTTTTGAAGATCATCAGCAAACTTGTTGATTTTACAAAGCTCACCAACAAATTATACAATATGGTCACTAGCAAACTTGTTGGTTTTCTAGAGCTCACCAACAGGTTTCTGGTTTTCAGATTAATCATAAAACTGACACTTTACAAAGTTTTACGATAAAGCATTAGGGAAGATATGATATTTTATAGCTCTAACAACATGGAAGGATCTTCCAAAATGTAAACTCAATGGCCATAAAAATATGCAGATTGAAGCTCATGAAAGATAGATGACACTTTAAGCTCTTGGCTATGGGAGGAAGGATTTGCATAAGATCAAGCACATTTGAAAAGCTTTCCTTCACCACCTCTAAATCACCCCACCATTTCTCTTTAAAAAGCTTCTTCAAACGTTTGACCATTGGAGAAGATGAGTTCTGTTGAATGCAAAAATGAGAGCAACATTGAATGAACAAGACTATTTGAATTTTCTGCCATTGAAGTCCAAGTCTTTTTGATTTGTCTCGAGCTACTGCATCACCATTCAGAGAGGAGGATGAGCTATGTTAAAAGGTGTTCTTCGTTTGACTCATCACAGCTTTGAAAACCTTGTAGCGCCTCTTATTATTGAAAATGGTGACTGATATAAGTCTGCACAAAGTCGGCTTGAGTGCATATATCATTTGTATGTTAGTCACATAAATTGAATTTTTCTCTAACAAGTCACAACCTCTCTCTATCTTCATTTGTCTACCTTAAGTTGCAGACAGATTCTTCAAGGTTTGTCTATTAGTTGATCTTCCGTAGGAGTGATTTCTCTATTACAAGTATTAGACAAACTTTGAATGGAGTAGATGAAGTCGAATTGATTAAAAGACAAACTCTTCTTTGTTCTGCAAAAAATTCCTCCAGGAGATTTGTTTATTGATTGATCCTTCATGTATGTACTTTGTTTGTTATAAATAACAAATTAGCTGTAAATGGCACTCACGAAGTTAGATTGATCGATTGACAAACTTCTCCTTCTATATGAATAGATGAAGTGAGATGTTCTTCCTTTATTCTTCATTGTCTCTTGCTCTAACAAGCAAAGTGTTGTATTCTTCTTTTGTTCCTCATTGACTGTTGAAGGTGGCAAATGAAGCTTGCTTTAACTTACTCGAATAGATGAAGTGTAGCGTTTGTCTAATGTAAGTGATGGACAAACTTTATTCTGCTTTATCTTGGATAGAATACTTTGCATGTCATATTTGTCTATTGTAAGTTGTAGATGATTGTGCCTTTGTCTATTGAAGTCCCTTTTTGGTCTAAGCATCACTTTGTTTATTCAGCTTCATCTATACTCACTGTGCAGCTTCTACATTGTCTTCTACTTTAATTATTACTTTATTTATCATAATAGATAACCTTTAATCCATAGATGAGGTGAAGTTCTTTAACTGTTTAGCACACTTTGAGCGACAGAAGGGGTTTGTTCTTGTAACTCCTTTATTTCTTCGTTCATGGTTTATTTGTCTTGGATCAGCTGAAGTTGCACTCCCTTATATGTTCATATTACCTTTTTATTCTTAGACTAATCCATTCTTCTAACTTTGTTAATAAAAAAAAGTTATCTCTTCTTTATGCATGATTTTCTGGGTGACAATATCTTCTTTCTTCCTTTGTCTGAGTATTTGATGAAGCATCTTCTTCTTTCTTTATCTCAAACAAGTTTTCTTTGGTTGATGTAGATAGCTCGAGTTTCTCAAATAAATTTATGCTCTTTGACCATGGCTTTATCTTAACTTCTTATTTTGCATTTATCTATTGAAGTTTTCTCTTTAAGGTTGATAGACAACACAAGCTCGTTGCAGCACATCTTTGAAACATTGTTTGTATCATATTGTTTTTTATTCATAGAAGCATCTAATGCAACCTTCTTTGTTGCTTATCATAAAACCTTCTATTTTCTTCTTCTTCTTCCATGATTTTCATCAGTTTAGATCCTTTGGTATACAGTAGATAGTTATGGCAGTTTGTTGTAAATGATCATTATCCTACACTTGAATTTTTCTGCACTTACTATGTTGTTAGCTTTCATATGTAATATCAGGATGTATTTTTTCCTCATGTGATTGTAATATTTTATGAAGCAAGGATAATATACATATCTATTAAATGCATAATATGAAAGCTTAAGTAATTATGGTGTTTAGTATGATTTAGCAGATTTATGTAGTAAAGATTAATTAATGTTCATGACGTGTACACCATAATGTGAAGATTGTATGCTTGTGTAATTAAACATTCATGATTATGTGTTTATATTAATTAATGTTTATCAATTCATAATCATACAAATGATCATTAGAGATTTAAGCACATAGGTTTCTTATTACAAGTTTTGTCATTATCAAAATCATATACAATAATGCTGACAGGGAGCATTATTGTATTTTGATTATATGTGATATAGTGGAACCCAAGGTACAATGATTGTGTGCTCTTGGACGAGTGGATGTAGGGATGAGTTTCCCGAACCGCTATAAAAATCATGTTGTCTGTGTTTACTTGGTTATTTATTTTCTTGCACTTTACTATTTTATTACTTGATTTACATTGCACCACATACAAGTATAAAAAGAGGGAAAGTAATCTTGTAGGGGACAAGTAAGAAAGTTTTTATAAACCCAATTCACCCCTTCCCTCTTGGGTATAGCCATTTTACAGGAACCACTAAGAAGTTTTGAGGGGTTCTGAAGCTTGATCTTTAGAATTTCTGAAATAGCTTAACAAGAAAAAAATTTCTAAAACTTCAAAAGGATTTTTCTACGGCAACTTTCAGAAGTAAGTTTGAAGATTTTAGAGTGTTTTAGAGAGACAAAATTGCAAATAGAAGTTAGAATTTGCAGCACCCATTGGCTGACAAGGTTGCAGAATTGTAAATTGTTTTGAAGTGCACAATTGAGTTATTTTTAGAAGCTAATTTTCATGCATCAGATGCTACAAATTTTAGAGTATGAGATATGCAGATTGTGAAGTTATTATTGAAAGTTGATTTTTAGGTGCCATATGTGTTGCTATTTTCAGAACCTAGGATTTGCAGGAATGCAATTATTTTTAGAAATCCTATTTTTATGCACTACAATGTTTTGTAAGATATATTTTTGTGAAAAATACTAAGTTATTATCGGAAGAAAATCTCTATGCATAAAGGCATTGCAGTTCATGGAAGAGTTCTATTAAAACCTTACTACTTGGGTTATTTAAGGACATGTCTAGGACAGATATAGGGTGTCCAGGGGGCAAAGAGTTAGTGGGAGAGAATTCTTGCAAAGGAGAGATTTTAAGTTCTGCAACATGCATATTTTGAAGATTATTCTTTTTTTCCTTTTAGCATGAACTAATTTTCTTTCTCTAGGGTGAAGATGTAGCCCTCAATGATATTCTTTTTTAACTAGGATTTTTGTGTTATCAATTCCATTTTAGCTTATTTCATTCATTGATTTTAATGTAATTATCTGGTTCGTTTGATTGATTGATCACTATATGAGCATGGTTATGGTACACACCATATGCTAAACCATGAGCTTTCTCTTAAATGAAAGGATAGATGGTTAAGGTACACATCATATGCTAAACCAATCTGTTTGGTTCATTAAAGTTATTTAGTCTTAATGGGTTTTCACCTCAATTATGCTACACACTATAGGTAATTGGAATTAGTGAAAATACTTGATTCAAACCCACATACCTAATGGTAATAATCATATATTAGTAAGAACAAACATAAGATAATGAATTGACACCAACATCCCAGCAACATAGGATATCATTGAGTGGTGAAATCGGATCCTCAAACTCTTGCAACTTGTAAAACTTCATCAATTACCAACTATTTTTGTTCTCAAATTGAATCTTGCACTTTTATTTATTTAACATCGCTTTATCTTTTACGTTAAATTAGTTTTGTAACTAGATATAATTGAATTAATTTGACAGTTATCTGTGGGATGGACCCTTGCTTTGCACTCTATATTGCTATACACCCATGCACTTGCAAGAAATTATAATGTGACCATCAGTAATGCAAATTTCCCTAGTCAATTTTGTCCTATCTTCTTGCTAGGGTAGTGTTCTGTTCATGGGTGTTAATTAGGGCTGGAAATTCTTGATTTGATGGCAACTTGATTCATGTGATTTGGGCATGATTAGAATTGTATATTGTTGCCCACCAAAAAGGCAGCAATATGGTTGAGCATGAGCTAGTGTTTGGGCATGTATGAATTGTATATGACATGTAGAATGGATGTAATATTTAATTAGTGATTTAATGATGAATTTAGGATGTTAATTATGCTAAGAAATTACTAATTATTGTTGGAATTATGTATTTAAGTTATGCATGCAACTTGTTTGATAACCTGTGTCAATGGAAGCTTGTTCAAGAATGAAGTGTGAATGGGCAGCTTGTAAAATGAACTTTGGAGATTTATTTACATTATTTTTTGTCATAACTATTTGCTAATTTCAATGGTAATGAAGTGTACATAGTGGGTAGTGAATAAAATATGAGGTAAGTTGTTGAAATTTATAATGCAAATGATGTGTTTGTGGAAATGCTTCAATGTGAAGTTGATTGAATATGTAGGGGCTGTTTGGTGATAAATTAGGTGTATTTTATGCCTAATTGGATTATTATTAAATTTAATTACATGCTAATCATATTGAATATTGTTTTTATAAAGTTAATAATTTTTGAGATTGATGATATGTTGCTGAATTTTATGATCCAATGCATGTATGCAAGTTGTTTGTTAAAATGCTCATATGAGATGAGCAATATAATTAAATGGTAATCTTACAATCCCAAATAGTCACTAAACAAATCCTAAGATAAGGTATTTAGTGCAATAAAAAATTCCTAAGAAGTGGATAGAAAAAATGGGCAACCCTATGGGCAATTTGTGATACCTAAAGGCTACGTTTAATTTTCTTGAAATGATGCATGAAAGAGCATGTTTTAGTGAAGAAAATATTGAAACAATCATTTTGGATGAAAAACCCCAAATTTAAACCATATGGGATCCAAAATTGATATGAATGATGATTTAATTTAAAACATGTATGGGAACATGTAATTAACTAATGAATAAGAATAAAACCTATTGAGGTGATTCAATGGATTTCATCTATTTTATGAATTGAGTAGAATTTCCATTTGAAACATAAGTAAACTGAATGTGTATATGTAGGGTTTCTTGAGCATGGATGAGAAGCAAGCTTGAGAAATTGTGATTCACATAAGGAGTTGTGAAATGATCTTCATTAAAGTAAGTAGGCACCCTTTTGGTTTCCATGCATGGATGGGGATAGTGAATATCCCATGTTTGTGTTTTAGCGTGTATAAATGGATGGGGAAATTAGATATCCCATGGGTGTGTATTGATCAATGTGTTCCATGCTATATTGTTGTTTAGATATGTGGAGATATGGATTGTTCATGATATTGTGATGTATAATTTATTACGTATGGAAAGTTTAGGTGGATGAATGAACGATAATGGTTTGTATTCTATAACCCTTCTCTAAACGAACATATGTATTAAGAGAAATAAAGATTAGTCTATGATCGTAATTATGATATAGACATACACATATGGATTGTCAGATAATGGATGATCTTTCAATTTATCTTAAATATTGTTTACGATGTCCTGTGATTGTATATAGTGGTGAATGAGAATTATTACATGATCTTCCATATGTATATGCTAAATGAAATTATTTGTAGTATAATATTTGCATTACTATTTTGTGAGAGTTCAAATGAAATTGTATATGTATGGATTGATAGGTGATTTTGAATATCCCATTAAGTCATTTAGAAATGTTATTCAGGAATGCATTATACACAAATCGTGTGGTGATCAAACCATGGTTAACGAAATGGAACATATCTTATGATCTTTTATTTTGTAATTACAATCTTTCATTCTATAAATATGGTGAGTATGGATAAGTATGATATGTTGTGGAATATATATATGGCATATTCTTGATGTCTCATTTGAGGAGGCTTTGGGCTTTGTTCTATGGTCGCAATGTTATAAATGCATTTATGGAGGTTTCAAATATAATATTTTGAGTTGATTATTATTTTTCTTTCTGCCTACTTACTAAATCTATTTAGACTCAAACCTTCTTATTTTAATTTTTAGCTAATAGGTTAGGTAAAGGATTCCAATGATGGATTGGAGACTTATAAGGAGATTTGAAGATGTTTTTCTGATGGTATGATGGATTGGGATTGTAATCCCATTTTATATTTGTATAAGTGTATTTAAATAATTTCAATTGATGTTTAAAAGAGATGTATTGGCATGTCATAATAGTTTCTATATGAGGTTCTAACCACAAAGAGAATAATATGATTCCCCTGGGTTGTATTATCATCATGATAGGTTTCGATCCTAGGCAATTGTAGGTATGGGAGTGAAATTAGGGTTAGTTTATTGTTTTATGATGGTGGTTTATATTAAAAATTATGAATGTTGATATTATGAATTTATTTGATTAATGTATAAAAGGTATTGACCTTGATATTTTTAGGGGAGACTCTACCTAATTTTTAGCAGAAATTTCCCTTAAAAATAGAGAAATTTTAGTGTAATAGTGAAACACATAGGCTCGGGTGCAGGGTGTGACACAAAGATATAAGAATAAGAAGGTTAAACATACTTTGTAAATTTCTCAATGTAAGCATAGGGGAAGACTTGAAGATTTAAGTGGCTCTCTATGTTGCAGAAGTTTTTCCCTTAATGTATGAAGAAGAAGGCCTTAAAGATTTTGAAGATTGAAGCTCTTGAATGGATATTTAGAAGATGAAGCTCTTAGCCTTGGGTGGAAGGTTTTGTAGAAGATTTAGGCTCTTGAAAAACACTCCTTCACACCTTTGAATCATCCCACCTCTTCTCCTTAAATAGATCTCTTAAAAACTTGACCGTTTGGAGGTAGATGATCTTTATTGAATGTAGAGAGGAAGGTAGATGAGTGAGAATAAATGTAGAAGACTATTTTGATAATCTCCCATTTGAAAATGCCATCTTTTAATTAATTCTTATCTGCTTAGAGTCATTTTGCAGTGCCAACCTTGACATAGAAGAAGGTGAATAGCTATAACTGATAGACGAGGAGAGGCTGCAGCTCTGCCTTGATTCATGGATTTGGGAAAAAGACAATAAATTCTATGAACTCAGTCAATCCACTTTGTCAGATGCCTCATTGCATTTGTCTGAAGTTAATATCAAACAAAGTCACTTCTCTAACTTACATTCATTGGACAAAGTTTCTTTTCAACTGTCCATTGGACAAAGTAGCTTTGTTTTTTAATTTTTTCAAAGTAAGTTTTGGATGAATCTGGGCATCTTCATTTTTGGACAAATATGTTTGCTTTCTGAACATCTTCTTCTATCTGAAGCTAGCCATTACCTTTGCTTCATTTTTTCAGATAGTATGAGATTTCGAATAGAGCATTCAAATTGACATGTTTGAGCATATTACGAAATCTTTGTAACTTAAGCTTTCTGAAATATGGTAGATTGTTAGAGCAAATATCTGTAGTTCTGCACTTGAAAATTTGAATGAGTTTCTTGATGTTTGATTTTTGTTTAGCACTTAGAACCTACAAGCATTTTGTTCTCCTTCAATTGATTATCTATTTATACAATCCAAAAAGGTTATGGTCTTCTTGGAAGAAGATTGTTGCAAGATATAGCTGCTGCAGAGTATTGAATTTTGGATATTTGAAAACAATGATTTTTCATTATAGCAAGAGCAGCATTACTGAAGCTAATGTGAACAACTTTATCCGAGGTTAGTTCTGCTTTGTCTAAGATGAATTGCTTTGCCTGATACCGTAACACTTTGCTGTAGCATATCACTGCGGCCATTTACTGAAGCAAATCACTATAACAATTTGTCCGAGGGTACTATAGCAGACACAACTTGTGCGAGGGTACTGTAGTGATTTACTATATTAGCTATTGTAGCACTTTGGCTCAAGCTTTGTCTTAGATGACACTTAGTCTTTAGCTTTGTCTGAGCTCATGCTTTGTTCAAGACTGTAGCGATAAATGTAGCTATCATTATAGCACTTTAATATAACAAAGTTACTGTAGCAAAATAATTGTAGGAGCACTCCTGCATTTTGAAATTTCTGCACTTTTGCTATGTTATTAATTTGATATTTCCATCATAATATAATTGTCAACATAAGATTTGCATAAGTTGTAAAGCATGGATATGTACCTTAATTCATAATTTTGTATTTATAACCTCATTTAAGCACATTCTTTTTCAATCAAAATGATAACTCTTTGAAGCACATTAGAATATGATCCAAGGCATTATGAAATTGTAAACAAAGTTGAAAACAATATAGAGCAAGATGATTTCCCTTCTAGACTTATATCAATATGTATATGCTTGAGCAAATGGTGTCCCTATAAAGTGTATGCATTTCAAGCATATCTTTCTACATTTCAAGCTTCCTATGCTAGAAGTATCATTAGCATAAATCAAGTATTAAGGCAAGTTTTATTGTTATCAAAATCACACAATAATCCTAACAATCTCCCTCTTTTTGATGATGACAAAACTTGAAGACTTATGACATTTAAAGGACATGCTAATGAGCCAACAACACACTCCCCCTTTTTAATTAGAATGTGTAATCCTATGGAGTTTGATAATGATAGGTCATGATATATGATGCTACCCTTTTCTTTAAGACAAAATTCGACACAAGTCATGATAGCTCAAGTTTCTCAATAGTTTCTCCTCCCACTTTTTGTTAGAATCAAAAAGGTCTACCGTGTCACTCTTTATATGGGCAAGCAACTTCTCCCTAGATTCTTCTTTGTTTCTAAACTCTCCCCCTATTTGTATTAAGGTAATAATTCATAAATCTACATATTTCTCCCCCTATATTGTTGGGTTCCTAAAGATTTCACAATCACATATGGATCTTAGTCTTGTTGGGTTCCCAAAGAATGCACCCATACAAAGCATAAACATGAACATGAGATAGGATAAGTTATCATCAATTTAAAAAACAGATTCATGTCATGGGCAACATTCAAACATGAGATAATTGTAATTGAAGTTCTATAGATATGTAAACAACTTTCAAGCATACATCAATTCATATATCATTTAAAAGATGCATCGAAATCAAAATTCTCATTTATACACAAAGGACACCAAATTGATATTCAAATTATTTCAAAACAATTTCATAACATCATATTTTACAAAGAGATTACATTAGAAACTTTATAACATCTTTCAAAGAATGAAAACATCATAGTTTTAATTTGATAAGGTGATAAATGCACACCATTTCAGTTATTCATTGGCTATGACAATGCATAATCCTAGTTGTTGTTTTTTTTTTCTTATTAGTTTATGGTTCTCAGAGGTTTTTAAGTTAAGAATTCACTGAAACTTTCTTTGTTTAGAATGAGATTTCTACCATTTTGATTATTAGATGATCTTTATACAACCTAAGTTTCTTAAGTTCCTTTCTTAAGATGATAGACTGAGAAATATAACTATAAAGGCAATCTCCATCTTATTTTACTCCTCATAATTGTTTAATATTTTTCCACTTAATCATATATCAACATAATCAATTTTGGCTTTAAAATATGAACACATCATTTTATATGCATATTCATCATTTGAAATTTCTCATTACATGATTTGAATTTAAGCAAATTTCAAACATATCATAGCCATGAATGATAAAAATAATGCATAGAATGATTCATGATATGAGCATTGGCTTTAAGCATCCATCACAATTTGATTTCATACTTAAGAGGTCAAGCCTTAATAATGATTACAGAAGCAATGACTAGGCATTGAATACCTATGTGAGACCTTACACTATGAGCTTTCCCAAACAGGCTTGATTTAAGCCTTGGGACTGTAACTATATTAAGGTTTGATTATTTTCATTTGCTAATTTAAATTTTCAAAATGATTTAGTTCAGAATTTGTAAATTCATATTCATTCAAATCCATGGCAGTCAGTTCAAATGCATCAAGAATATATAACAATGTAGTTCATGCTTTCACTTCATAAAACAAATAGGTATCAAGTGTGGCAAACTTATCTCCTTTGTCACTCCCCTTATAAATTTTTGCATTTAAGCTCATAACAGATGATATGAATCTTGATTTTTGATTTTAGTTCTTGTTGCTCCTTTTTCTTTCTTCAACTTGAAAGTGTGGATCGAGAATATGACATTGATTTTTTATCATTCTCCTTCTTCTAAGTGCCCATTTCAACTTTTCTTACATACACTTGAAAGATTCTTGCACTTTTTTTCATCGGCAAAATTAATCAAATGTGAGCTTTATGCAACAATTCAATTAGTGTAATTCCTTTTAATACAGAGTAGTATGCATTTGAGAATTTAGACTGCACAACAAGATGATATGTATTTCATCATTTTGAATAAGTTATTCATTACTTAGATTATTTTCTTCTTATATGAAGGTTTTGTTTTTCGAGTTACACGAATGAAGCATCTAGATCATGTTAGCTTTAATCTACATTACATTAAATTTGTTCAGTATCGCAGCAAATTCTTATGAGAATAATAAACCAAGATAAAATTTTGCTTTAATCATAGCCAACATTGAATTTCTTGAATTAGTGATAATCTCGTAATTTATCATATCTTAGTTTTCACATGTTTTGGATCCCTATTTGAAGTAATTTCACTAGTTTGAGTAAATATAGCATTTAACAAAGTTATTTCACTTCATCTCACTTAGGCCAGTATGATTAATTTTTCATAACTGCATGTCATTGGCCATAAGATTAAGTTCCAACCTTCTCTTGCATTGTGAATAGTTGGATCCATCAAAATGTGGAAACTAAGAGGTGGAGTATCCTTTTAAGAACATAGAGGATGTTGGGTTAGCCAAGTGGATCACTAAAATTATTTATTAAGCCTGCTTTGATACCTCTTGTTGGGTCCCATAGGATGGCTTAACTCAAGACGGAGGTGAATTGGGTTTATCAAAATTTATAGCTTAAACGCTGATTAGATTAATTTCCTCTTTTCGTGCTTGTTTGTGATATAGTATGAGATAAATAATAAAGTAGTAATGTGCAAGGAAAGTAAAGGAATTACATAAACAACACACATAATATTTTATAGTACTTTAGGCAACAGTCCCTACTCCACTCTTCCAAGAGCACACCACCTTATGCCTTGAGTTCCATTATATCTCATATAATGGAAAACAATCAGTGCTCCTAGCACTCTTATAGATTCTAGTTTTATGAAGCATAAATATAGTGCTTTAAACACTCTTCTAGATCTGCTTTAGGGGGCATAAACTAGTTTTCTCAACACTTTTCTGGATTTCAGCTCGAGGAGGCATAACATAGTGGCTCTTACCTCAATAAGCAGTTGCAGCCCTTCTCGAGTTTGATCCACACTATCAGCTCAAGACAATTACAAAGATATAAGAATAAGATTGTTAAGCATACTTTACAAATTTCTCAATGTAAGCACAGGGGAAGACTTGAAGATTTGAGTGGCTCTCTATGTTGCAAAGGTTCTTCCCTTAATGTATGAAGAAGAAGGCCTTAAAGATTTTGAAGATTGAAGCTCTTGAATGGATATTTAAAAGTTGAAGCACTTGGCCTTAGGCGAAAGGTTTTGTAGAAGAATTAGGCTCTTAAAAAATACTCCTTCACACATTTGAACCATCCCACCTCTTCTCATTAAATAGCTCTCTTGAAAACTTGACCATTTGGAGGAAGATGATATTCATTGAATGCAAAGATGAAGGTAGATGAGTAGGAATAAATGTAGCAGATCATTCTAATAATCTCTCATTTGAAAATACCATCTTCTAATTAATTCCCATCTGCGTAGATTTGTTTCTCAGTACTGACCTTGACATAGAAGAAGATAAATAGTTAGTTCAGGCAACTGATAAACAAGGAGATGCTACAACACTAACTTGATTCATAGATTTGGAAAGAAGATAATAATTCTATGAACTCAGTCACTCCACTTTGTCCGGTGCTTCATTGGATTTGTCTGAAGTTAATATCAGACAAAGTCTCTTCTCCATCATATGTTCATTAGACAAAGTTTCTTTCTCTTCTCTATCTTATGTTCATTGGACAAAGTTTCTTTCTAGTTGTCCATCAGCTAAAGTAGCTTCATCTTTCATATTTTTCATTTTCGGAAAAATATGTTTGCTTTCTGAAGTTTTTCTTCTATTTGAAGCTAGCTACTACCTTTGCTCTATTTCTTTGGATAGTATGAGATTTCAAATAGATTGTTTAGATAGACATCTTTGAGCATATTACAAAATCTCTGTAACTTAAGCTTTTTGAAATGTGGCAGATAGTTATAGCAATTATCTATAGTTCTGCACTTCAAAATTTGAATGGGTTTCTTGACATTTGATTCTTGTTTTGCACTTAAAACCCACAAGCATTTCATTCTCCTTCAATGGATTGACTATTTATATAATCTGGAAAGTATATGGTCTGCTTGCATTTTGAAAATTTGGCACTTTTGTTACTTTGTTAATTTGATATTTTTTATCATAATATAATTGTCCACATAAGATTTGTATAAGTTGTAAAGCATGGATATGTACTTTAATTCATGATTTTGTATTTATAAACTCATTTAAGCACACATTCCTTTTCATTCGAAAAGACAACTCTTTGAGGCACATTAGCATATGATCCAAGGTTTTATGAAATGATAAACAAAGTTGAAAATAATATGTATTGAGATGATTTCCCTTCTAGACTTATATCAATATGTATATGCTTGTATAAATGATTTCCGTGTAAAGTGTATACATTTCATGCATATCTTTCTACAATTCAAGCTTCCTATACTAGAAGCATCATTAGCATAAATCAAGTTTTAAGACTAGTTTTGTTATCATCAAAAGCATACAATAATCCTAACACAATTCATCGCTCCTCTTGAGCTACCACTCAAACAGAACCAATAAGATTAAATTTCAGAGGAAGAAGAAAATAATGTAAATGCAGAAGAAGATTAAGTTATGAAACTTCAAATGATAGTTCAAAGGCTTCAAACTGATTTTGAAGTCAAGTCCAAAATTTAGAAATTATTTTTGAGGATTCAGAGAAGTCTGAAATCAGGTATGAAGAACTTAGAAGTTACAAGAAATTTGAAATGTTTTAGAGGAAGCTTTAGATATAATTTCAAAAGTTTCAGATAGGTTCGGTAATGCGACAAAGGTCTAAAAATATTTCAAAGGCATGTTCAAAGGAAGGATTCCAAGCTTTCGGGTTCTATAGGTCTCTAAGAAGTCAAGTTCATAGTGAAGACAACTTTTAGAGGATCCTTAAGAAATAAGAATGGAACTTCATGAGTCTGAAAGACTAGTTGTTAGTGGTAGTTGGGTTTGTCAGCTTTTAGAAGAACCAACT
This sequence comes from Pouteria campechiana, assembly GCA_036873735.1. NCBI lineage: Eukaryota > Viridiplantae > Streptophyta > Magnoliopsida > Ericales > Sapotaceae > Pouteria > Pouteria campechiana. The sequence goes on from JAYJMB010014221.1 coordinate 41,835, forward strand.
TGACCTTGAGAGTTACGAAGTGGCTGCTGGAATGTGAAACCCAAATTTTTGAAAATAAATACATAATAGTAGCTGACACCCTCATCCAACCTTTGGAGTTCTAAAAGTATTTTAGAGTTCTAAATTGCTTGTTAAGCGAACTTCAAGTCATAAAAAAGGGTAAAAAATTACCAGAATGTAATCAACTATTACATTATCTTCAAAGGGATATAAATAGTAGATTAAATCATTGGAGAAAGTTAGTTAAATAGATTAAAGAGAGAATTTACAAGCATTCAAAGTTTTCTTCTAAATTTCAACTCCTTTTGTGCTTAAATTTGAACCAAAATTCAAATTCTTATCCTCATCAACTTTTTAAGAGTCTAAAATCATTATCGTTATATTACAATTCATTTATTTATTTGTTCTTTATTTATGTATATATCTACCTAAGTAAGAGGCACTTTACATGTACAATTTAATTATTGTTTCATTATATCTACAAGCAAGGGCTTGAAATATTATTGGTTGTTAAAATTGTAAGAGTTTCTTGTTGATCCCTAGGAAAATCAACTTATGTTTGTTAATTAGTGTTAGTGGAACCTAAGACAATAAAGGACTCTATCTTAAAGAAGTAGAGTAGGAACCTTGCTTGGCCTGAACCACTATAAAATATCTACTTATTATGTTTGTGTATCATTTCCGTCTCTTTCTTAGCACTATCTGCTTTAATTTGGCCAAAGTTTTTAAAAGCTTTCTTCAATCCCCCTCTTGAGCTATCTTCTGTAAGGGACCAATAATTGGTATTAGTGAAGGCTTCAATTGTTACTCTTGATTACCATTATAGCTAACTTGTGTAGTGATCCAATAATGGCCTATTATTTCCATAACACATTTGTAGGGGGATAGTCTACATCTAGAGCCCCATTCTTTGATGGATCCAACTACAGGTACTAAAAGATGTGGATGCAAAATTTTATGATAGTTATAGATTACCAGTTATGGTTTATAATCAAAAATAGAAAACTAGTCCTCAACACCGAAGATAAGTATAGTCTTGAGGACATAAAAGCAATAGAACATGATGCCAAGGCAAAGAATTGCCTTTATAATGCCTCTTTCCCGCTTTGAATTTAAAAAGATTTCCTCCTATAATTCCACTAAGAAAACTTTGGACAAGTTACAATTTGCACATGAAGGTACTAACCAAGTGAAGTAAATAAAGATAGATATTCTTATGCAGGAATACGAGTTTGTCACTATGAAGGATACACAGACCATTTTTGAAATATTTAGAAGATTTCAGAAGATTATAAATAGGATAAAGAATCTAGGAGAAAAGTATGAAGAGCCTAAGCTAGTGAAGAAAAATTTAAGGTCTCTACCAAGGTACTAGATGCCTAAGGTAACATCCATACAAGAAATAAAGGACCTAGATAAGATGACTATTAAAGAGCTCATGGGTTCTCTCATGACCCATGAAGTTCTAATTAGGCAAAAGGTTCTAGAGGAACTAAAAATCAAGAGAGTAATAGTGTGCTGAGAGCAGAATTTTAAGGTGAAAACTCTCAAGGAGAGGCATCCACTAGTGGAGAAGAAGATGAGGACATAGCCATTATAACTCGAAGATTCAAAACAATGCTGAGAAAGAAGAAGTTTGGAAGCAACTTAAACAATTTCAAAAGTAAAGAAAAGAGGAAGTAGATTCTCATATGCTATAACTGCAGTAAGCCAGGGCACATGCACTATGATTGCCCTGACCTAGACAAGAAGCAAGAAGAACAACATAAAAATAAATACAACTACTTTGATAGAAGAAACAATAACAATGAAAGCAATAAAAGGTTTGAAAAGAAGAAAAAGGCAATGGCTACTTGGAAAATGCTGGAAAGCATGATGCATGAAATCTTAAGTGAGGTTGAAGAAGAACATGAAGCTAAAATCAGCACATGGACTCCTAAAGGTAGAAATCAAGAGGAGCACTACACAGGAATCATCTTCAGGTCATCCATGAAGATGAGGTAAATTCAAAATCTGAAACTCCTAACTTGGAAGAAGTTTGAGAAGAATTGTATTCTAACTTTAAGGCATTGAATGCTAAGCATAAGGAGACTAAAAATAAGCTGGATAGAATGACCAATGAATGTACTAAGTCAAAAGAAGAGAATTCCAAACTCAAGCATGGACAAAATACCTATAGAGAGCTTGAGAAAGCTAAGGTAGGGAATAATGCTCTAAAGAAGACCCTGATGTCCATCTTATTAAAATTAAAACCAATGAAGAAAGGTGGATAGAATCAGAAGAAAAAGAGTCGAAACTCTAGAAGAAAATAAAGACCCAAACAAAACCAGATTTAGATACCTAAGGCTATTGCAAATATTATAAATGCAAAGCATACACCAAATGAGAGATTAGTGGAACCCAAGAAGTAATGAGTATCAAAGTTTTATACTACTAACCCACCTAAACCCATTCTGAAATGGGTACCAAAAATTAAATCTTAACTTTGTTTATGCAGGTGTGCTTAAGATCCATAAGAAGTAACACATGGTATATCAATAGTGGTTGCCCAAGGCACATGATAGGGGAAAGGGAGCTATTCAAAGAGCTTAAAAGTAAATGTGGAAAAATAGTAACCATTGAGGACAATGACAAAGGTAGAGTAGTTGAGATTGGTAAGGTCAACCAACCACAATCTACTACTATTTCAAATGTTTTGCTTGTAGAGGGATTAAAACATAAGTTGCTGAGTGTGAGTCAGTTTTGTGACAGTAGTTACAAAGTTATGTTTGAATCTCAAAGTTGTTCAATATTAGATGGGTTAGGCTCAGTTGTAGTACTTGGTAAAAGGCATGAAAATGCATAGTTGGTTGATTTGTCTGATATCCAAGCCAAATGTATTATTGTAAGCAATGATAAATCTTTGTTATGGCATAGAAGATTAGGACATGCTAACAACAACCTGATTGAAAATATTTGTAATAAGAACTAGTCGTTGGCTTACCAAAGTTGAAATTTGATCAAAGTGAGTTGTGTAATGTTTGCTCAATAGGAAAGCAAGTGAGAGAATCATTCAAACTCAAACTGAAGTGTACACAACTAAACCTTTTTGATTACTACACATGGATCTTATTGGACTAACAAGAAATAGAAGTCTTGGAGGGAAATATAATACATATGTCATTATAGATGACTTTTTTGATTCACCATAATAATGTTTCTTGCATCAAAAGGTGAGGCTTTTCATTCTTTTAGATCATTAGCAAACATGTGCAGAATGAATAAAGTCTCACATTATAGCCATTAAAAGTGGTCATGGTGGAGAGTTTGAGAATCAAAAGTGTAATACCTATGGTGTTTGAAATGTGAAAATGGGTAAAATTTACTCTCTGAATTTGATAAAATTCACTATTTTGAGCTTTGCATGAATTTAATGAGAAGAAAAAGAATTGAAATGATGAATTTGGGAAAAAGCATAATTATGATCAATAGAAATGGCCTAAAATGGTCATCATACGTATTGTTACATATGTGGAACATTGGATTGAGCATTGAATGCGATTTGAAATGAAAATGGAATATAGAGTCATTTATAATAGAAAATTTGGTTAAAAAGAACTAAATAAGTGATTTTTGGCAATTGACCTCAAATGAAGTGGTGAATAGCATGAACATGTTCCATTTCATAATGATTTTTATAAGTAAGAGTCTTGAAATTGAATAGCACATTGTAATGAATGGGTGATTATTTGAGTTTGGGGGTGAGATTTAATCTCTTAAATAAGCAAATTGGGATGATTATGCATGAGATTAATGAAAATTTAAATTATTAAAAATTTAATGATGATAGATGAGAGAAAATTGGAAAATTTAGAAGAAAACTACGGGAGCACAAGTGTGTATTATGAAAATTCTGAATTTGAGAAGTGGTTTCATTGTGATTGATGTTTGAAATGGATAATGGACTAATTAGAAAGTGTGTTCAATATAGAAGTTAATTTTGATATCATATGAGAAAGATATGACTAATACACTGAAACTATTCCAAATAACTAAAAAAAATAATAAGATGAAGGTTATGGGTCAACTTTATTGGACTTTTAGACATATTTGTGGGATGAATTGGAAAGAATTGTTAACATAATAGTTGTAGCCCATGAAGTTATCTTTCCAATTCCTCAAAAATTATATCATTTATACATGTATCGAGGAAAAAATGAGGAAGAAATAATATAAATGGAATGACATGACCGGAATTGGTCGCCTTTGGAATAAACCAAATAATTTCCATTATTATTGATTCTCCTCAA